>APFE031736664.1:0-16318 GCA_000404065.3 Pinus taeda
AGTGCATTGCTTTGTACGAGCAGTTTCTAACTTCCAAGTTCAAATTGCAGATGGAGGCACAATGAAATGTGAAGGCCGTTGTGAAAATGTAAAACTTCAAATGGGGGATTATCAGTTGAAAACCCACATTTTTGCCATAAACATGGGGGGTTGTTACATTGTCCTCGGCGCTGACTGGCTCCGCACTCTTGGGCCAATCACAATGGATTTCCAGGAGTTGTATATGAGTTTTAAGCAGAACAACCACACACATACCCTCCAAGGACTCCAGGCGGGAGCCCCCTCTATCATAAGCTCGCATAGGATGGAAAAATTGTTAAAAAAGGGAAATGATGGAGTGGTAGCTCAATTTAATGCCATCCAAGGAGTCGAAACCAAGCAGCCGCCACTTCATCCTAAGATGCAACAGAGTTTAAACAACCATCTGCCAGTCTTTCACAAGCCTCATCGGCTTCCACCCTCACGAGGGGAACATGATCATAGCATCACCTTGGTTCAAGGGACCCAACCCCCAAATGTGCGCCCATACAGATATCCGTTCACCCAAAAGAACGAAATAGAAAAAATCATCAAGGAACTTTTGGAAGCAGGGGTCATTCATCCTAGCATCAGTCCTTATTCATCCCCAGTGGTTATGGTGCTCAAAAAAGATGGGGAGTGGAGGATGTGTCCTGAATTCAGGGCCCTCAATAAGCTGACAGTCAAAGATAAATTTCCCATTTCGATGGTTGATGATTTTCTGGATGAACTCAACGGGTCTCAATTTTTCACGAAGTTGGATCTTCGCTCAGGTTACCACCAGATCCGCATGAAGGAAGTCGACATACCCAAGACTGCTTTCAGAACTCATGAAGGCTGCTATGAATTCCTGGTCATGCCATTTGGTCTTTGTAATGCCCCCTCTACTTTTCAGAGCCTTATGAACCACATTCTCAAACCATATCTCAGGAAATTTGTCCTTGTCTTCTTCGATGACATCCTCATCTATAGTTGCACTTGGGCAACACATCTTCAGCATGTAGATCTACTCTTGCAACTGCTACGCAATCAGAAATTATTCGTGAAGATGTCCAAGTGTTCATTTGGCATGGCTGAGGTGGAGTATTTGGGCCACATTGTGGGGCGTGAGGGTGTCAAGGTGGACCCCAAAAATATCCAAGCAATGCAGGAATGGCCTCAACCTAAAACCTTGAAGAGCTTACGCGGATTTTTGGGTCTCACAGGCTATTATCGTAAATTTGTCCGCCACTATGGTCGCATAGCGAAGCCCCTCACCCAACTCCTAAAGAAAAATTCTTTCTTCTGGAATGAGGAAGCACAACAGGCCTTTACAGCTCTAAAAAATGCCATGTGTTCCACTCCAGTTTTAGCACTCCCTGACTTCACCAAATCTTTCGTCATTGAATGTGATGCTTCAGGAATAGGTATTGGGGCAGTTTTAGTGCAGGAAGGGAGACTGTAGGCCTTCACAAGCCAGCAACTCAGTGGGAAGAATCAGGGCCAATCTACATACGAGAAGGAAATGATGGCCATCTTACATGCAGTTGACACCTGATGACCTTATTTATTGGGGTGACATTTCCAAATCCACACAGATCATCACAGTCTTAAATATTTTTTGGAGCAACACCTATCCTCCCCACAAAAAAATAAATGGCTAGCCAAAATGCTGGGATATGATTATGAGATCATGTACAAGAAAGGGAAAGACAATAGTGTAGCAGAAGCATTATCTCACCAATTTGAGGAGGAAAGTACCCTGCTAGCTATTTCCCTCCCCATTCCATAATGGATTGAAGAAGCTTGCAGAGAATGGTTTTCACACCCCGAGCTCTCCCAACTCATTTCTCAATTACAGGCCTATCCAAATTCCACCAAGGGCTACTCGTGGCAGGATGATATTCTTCGCTATAAGGACAGAGTCGTAATATAACCAACATCCACCTTCAAAAGTCGCATTTTGGCAGAGATGCACTCATCTCCCATTGCAAGAAATTCGGGCTTTCAGAAGACGTATGCTCGCGCCAGAAGATCATTTTTCTGGACAGGCATGAAAAAGGACATCATTACCTTCGTAATCAAATGCGATGTCTTTCAACGCCACAAAGGGGAAATAGTCAACACACCAGGCACCTTACAACCATTGTCCATTCCGGCATCCATTTAGACAGAAGTTTCTATGGATTTCATTACAGGTCTTCCAAAGTCAGGGAACAAGTCAGTCATCATGGTGGTTGTGGACCGATTGTCGAAGTATGCTCATTTGTGCGCTCTCCCCCACCCGTTTACACCCACCTTGGTTGCTCAAAATTTCATGGATCAGATCTTCAAATTGCATGGCATGCCCATTCCTATTGTGTCCGACCGCGACCCGATCTTCACTAGCATTTTTTGGCAGGAAATCTTCAGAATATAAGGCACTCAACTAAAACTCAGTACTTCCTACCATCCGCAAACAGATGGTCAAACTGAAGCAGTCAACAAATGTCTAGAAACCTATCTTAGGTGTTTTACTTCAGAAAAACAACACCTTTGGGTATAGTGGCTACCTCTGGAAGAATGGTGGTATAACACCAACTATCATGCCACCACCAAAATTACTCCATATGAAGCAGTATATGGTCAACTCCCACCTTCACCTACTTCATATCTCAAGGGCTGCTCAAAATTCCAAGCAGTGGATCAACTCCTACAGCACCGCGCAACTATGCTCGCCCATCTTTGAGAGAATATTCATCAAGCTCAAAACCGCATGAAGCAACAGGTAGACCAGCATCACTCAGAGCGCCAATTTCAAGAAGGGGATCAGGTCTTTTTACGGCTCCAACCATATAAGGAAACATCACTCAAAGACAAAGGATGTCAGAAAATCTCTCCCAAATTCTACGGACCATATCAAGTACTTCAATGCACTGGAGAAGTGGCCTACAAGTTGGCTTTGCCACCTACTGCAAAAATCCATCCAGTTTTTCATGTCTCATGCCTTAAGAAAGTGATTGGGAATAATTGCAGAATTCAAACTAGTCTACCAGAATTGGACGAAGAAGGATCCATCTGGCTTCAACCGGAATAGGTCCTCGACACACGAGTCAAGAAACTGCGTGGCCGCATGATTAAGGAAGTCCTAGTCAAATGGAAAGACACCTCTCCAGAAGATGCAACTTGGGAGCCAGCCACTATTCTGCAGCAGTTTCCACAGCTTCAGCCTTGAGGACAAGGCTAGTCTTAAGGGGGTGGGCATGTTAGAGTCCCACCCTAACCCCCTTATCTATGTAATGGGACCACATTATAGTTAAGAGTCAATAAAGCCCATATTAATAATTGTAAGTGGTTAATCCGCAATTAATAAAGGAACCACAGTTAGTTGCAAATGGGTCGTAGTATTAGATAGATGGTATTAGTAATAAGCGTTATTGACCCGCGGTATTACTCGTAGGAGTCATATATAAAGGATAGTAACTCCCTGTGAGGAGCGTCGTGTCTTATTTTTGTAATCAAGCTCTGCTCTATTGGAGGTTGCCCCCTCAAAGAGGCAAGTGAACATTACTCTCTGAATAATAAAGTCATTGCCATTCTGTGTTCTCGGTCTCTTTTCTTCGCATATTCTGTATTTGGGTATCTTTTGCAGGTTAAGAAGCATAACAACAAATGGCATATATAAGCTAGATCATTTATTTGTTTAACTGAGTGGGAGGTTCTTCTAAAGATAACAAGTTATCAAACCCCCATTTCATATTTTGTGCTATCATAGTAGGTTGCTTGATTGACAGAGAAAAAGGTTACTTGTTTGACTTGAAAGGTTTTTAAACAGTACAAAGAATTTGACTATTTGATTGTTTGTAAACTGATCATTGCTCGAGTTTGCGAAGGTGAAGGGAAAGCTACTGTAGCTCAGTCTAGGAGAGGACAAGAAGGAATAAGGGCTGAAGGCATTCTCCTTATCCATAGGACCTCAAGGAAACCCTTGAAGCATAAGAGGGTTTGTTTGCAAAAGGCTGCTTAAATAAGAGTTTGACTCTACAGTCATTAGTTCTTTGAAAGCTTTGTGAATTTTGTTGAGGTTCTTTTGTTCATTTCTATAATTACAACTTCTAAAAGCAAGTTTTAAAAATCCTCCTCCTTCACAAGATTATTTGATGAAGGCATGAAGTGTGACTTGTCCATCATGATGGATATGGCGAAACAAATGTATGAAGATGAAAGGAAGAGCATTCATTTTTTAGAGTAGTTGAATTCCATGAAGGAAGAGAAGCAATTGCTTTTCGACAAATTGCAGAAAATGGAAATCCAACTTCATATTGCAAATATGAACCTAGAAAGGATGCATGAGTTGGAGACACAACTCCTTATTACCAAAGAAGCCTTAGTCAAGCATCAGTTTGAAGAAGAGGTAAACAATCCTAGTTTGTCTTCACTTTCCTTTAAGAATGTTTATGTTGGTTCTTTTGAAAAACACACAAGAGGCATAGGGTCCAAGTTGATGTAAAATATGGGCTATGAAGGAAAAGGATTGGGCAAACATGCACAAGGAATAGTTGAGCCAATAATGGTTGAGGAAAGGCCTAAGTATTTGGGTCTTAGCTATGGACAATGTTATGGAGAAAGTTCCAAAGCAACCATGAAGGGAATTGAAACAGTTCCTAGAAGGAGTTTCATTTTAGGTTCTCTACCTCAAGTTTGTAAAGATTGTATTCATGGGGAATGCAATTATTTGAAATATACTTTGCAAGAATAAGGTGTTCATAAGCATGCACTCGAACAAGGGAGTTGTGAAAGCTCTGAAATCATTGAAGAGATTTTGGTGTTTCGAAGGGAGCCACTTCTTCATTCGAATCATCTTCTCATGAAGGAAACAAAGGTGAAAGAGGAAGGTATATATCTGATTTCAATCACATTTATTTTGATTATGTTAAGCATGGTAAATTTCCACATAAGCATTGGAAAAGAATTGCATGTTCCTTTTGTGGTTTGGTTAACCATAGTGTTTCTAGATGTTGGAAGAAAATGGCCACATACAGGAAACTTTTGAAGAAAAGGAGGCAAGAACCAAAAGGTTCATTAGACAAGGAAAATTATGTTGTAAAGAGGATGAACATGTGTTGCAATTATTGACATAAGAAATGACATATTGCTGAAAACTGTTGGATTGTGAATCCAATAACGCTTCCGCGAAATTTGAAGAAGGTGGAAAAGGAAAATGGCAAGAATGGAAAGGAAGTTTCCATAATTGATGTGGTTCAGGATGATTCACATGTTGATGTAAATGTGTAGTTAAAGGAAGTGCCTTTGATGTGGATTGGTAAGAAATGGTTAGAGTTCTTATCCAATTAGCTTTGCATGTCTTTTGATTTGATACATTTCTTTGCCAATGGAATGCACGTTGCAAGGTTTTACGAAAAAGGTGAATGAAAATTTTAGTATGAGACTCCCTTTATTGCAGAAAAATTATATTCATTTCAGCTTTGTAAGTACATTTAGATATCATTGAGGATCTTGCACTGAGGATCTTGTACTTATGATTGTTCTTGAGAGAAAGTTGAAGAATTGAATACATGCATGAGAATGGTATGTATGAACAAAGGAATGTTCATGATTTCATTGTATTTGAACATGTATGTGTAATTGACTTGATGGTCAATTTCTTTGTTTTAACATGCATGCAATGTCATATCCATTTGGAAAAGTTGATTTTGTCTCCATGCTTTAAAAAGGGAGATAATGATGAAATGTTTCTCAAAAGGTGGAATTCTTTCTACTTTGAACAAGAATCATCAATTTCTTTTTGTACATGCTTGACTTGGAGAGTTAGTTGTTGGAAAAAGGTATGTTTTTGTCAACTTGTGATTTAGTCGATCATATGTACACCCAGATGTAAGAGACATGATGATGATTCACATGATGTGAATTTATGTCATCAAGTTTTCTTCTTACATTATTTTGTTTTTGACAAGATGTTAGAAGAAGATTTGCAGCAGCAAAAGTTGCCATAGAAGTGGTTTGATTTGACTTCTTGACATAGTAAAACATAATTTCAGTGGTACATATGTAAATTTTAGTTAACTATGCATATATTTGTGATGTAATATCACATTTGTTTGAGCCACCTTGGGTCGATGATCAAGGAAGCGATGTTCAACTACCTTTTGTAAACTTCTCAACAAAAATTCTGAATGAGTTCAAGGAAGACAGTTCATAATAGGAGGACAAGCACATCCAGGAAGGAAAGTGTTGACTTAAATTCCTCACTTGCCCAATTTCTATCCATGTTAAACTTCTTGGTTTTGAACCTTTGAGCCCAATATTGAGGTAGTCAACATCCCCTTTGTGCGTTATTCTTACCTTCCTATCCAGAACTATATCTTCCTGTAATTCATTGAGATATTAAGGAAATAGATCATCAATAGAAGGCAATTGAATTTGCTCTTTGGGACATTCAATCAATGAAGGTTTAAATAGTCTCAAGCTTTCTGCATTAACAACTGAATAGATGTGCATGTAAGCTGGCAAATCAAGGCAAAAAGCATTCTCGCCAATTTTCTCAAGTATCTTGAAAGGTCCATACCTTATTGGCTTTAGCTTCTTACCTTCACCTTGCATTCTGTCTTTGTTGATATACAGCTAGACTTGATCACCAACTTGGAAACTATGCTCAATCCGATGCTTATCATGCCTTGCCCTGTACTTGGCTTGGCTCTTTCCGAGTTGTTCCTATACTGCCTGGGGAATCTCTTGGATTTGTTTAGTGAACTTGGTTGCATTGTCCACACCACTATGTCCATCAACCGCTATGTCTTTACCAAAGACAA
Source organism: Pinus taeda (assembly GCA_000404065.3). Lineage (NCBI taxonomy): Eukaryota > Viridiplantae > Streptophyta > Pinopsida > Pinales > Pinaceae > Pinus > Pinus taeda. Next base: position 6,807 of record APFE031736664.1, read on the forward strand.
AATTCAAGGGAGACCTAGGTGTGAAACCAAAACATGTCTCAAAAGGATATCTCTGTGCAGAAGAATGTTTAGCTCAGTTGTAAGCATGTTGCACATAACATAAATGTTCATCCCAAAGCTTGGGATACTTGCTGCAATAGCCTTTGAGCAACTTGATCACTATCCTATTGACCACTTCTGTTTGGCCACCTATTTGCGGATGAAAAGTTGTGCTCTTCCTTAGTCTGGTGTCCATCAATTCCCACAGACACGACCAAAATTTCCCAACAAAATGGGAGTATCGATCAAATATAATGGAAGTGGGTAATCCAAAATGAACCCATACATGTCGAAAGAACAACTTTGCAGTTTTTTCTGCTGTAATCTATTTGTTATAGGGTATTAAAATACACATTTTGCTAAACCTATCCACAACAACATATAAATAGTCATGACCTTTTCTAGATTTAGGCACTCCCCCAACAAAGTCGATGGAAACACTTTCCCAAGGATGAGAAGGAACTGGGAGTGGAGTGTACAAGCCTAGTTTTCTATTGTTTGGATTGCTTTTAGCACACATGGCACACCCTCTTACATATCTACAAACTGTTTCATTCATTTTTGGCCAATAACAAAATCTTTGCAGCTATGTAGCTGTTTTATTACACCAAAGTGACCTGATATTAGAGAAGTGTGTGCTTCTCGAATTATCTTTACTCATTCAGTTTGTGGAATGCATAACTTTCCAAAATGATACAAGAGTTGGTCCTTAACATGATAATCCAATTCTTCTACTTGTTTTCCGTGACTTAAAGTTTCATATACATATTTAAAATCTATATCTTGAGCATAATATTCAATGTAGCTTTCATGCAATACTAAATTATGCTTAAGTATAGTAGATGCATTTATGATTGGTCTGGACAACATATCTGCAACTTTATTGTGTATGCCCTTTTTATATTTGATGACAAGATGAAATTGTTGTAGAAAACCCATCCACCTATAGTGTCTTGATTGTTGCAACTTAATTTGTGAATGCAAATATTGAAGTGGTTGATGATCAATATGTATAACTATCTCTTTACTCGTTAGGTAATGTTTCCACTTTTTCACACTCTATACTAATGCATACAATTCTTTATCATATGTGGGATAATTAACTACTGCAGAATTAAATGTCTCAAAATGATAACATATGGGTTTACCATGTTGCATCAACACTACTCCCATGGCATAGTCACTGGCATCCATTTCAATCTCAAATGGTCTTTGAAGATCGAGCAATGCTAGTACTAGTGTTGTACTAATCTTTTCTTTTAAGGTGTCAAAGGTTTCTATTATTTGCCTCCCCACTAAAACACCTTGTTCAATCCTGTTAAAGCATGTAAGGGAGCTGCAATCAAGGAAATGTTAGAAATAAACATTCTCCAATATTTTGCTGCTTCTATGAAGTTTCTAATATCTGTAGTAGATTTGGGTTTAGGCCAGTTTACAATGACTACAACCTTAGAGGGATCTATCTTCAATTCACCACCCCCTACAATATGTCCCAAATAATTCAAAGATGTTTTGCCAAATTCACATTTTGAGATATGCCAGTTTACAATGACTACAACCTTAGAGGGATCTATCTTCAATTCACCACCCCCTACAATATGACCCAAATAATTCAAAGATGTTTTGCCAAATTCACATTTTGAGAGCTTAACATAAAAATTTCCTCCTTTCAAAACATCTAGAGTCTTCTTTACATGCTTCAAATGTTCTTCCCATGTTTTACTAAATATAAGAATGTCATCTAAATATACGATGACAAAATCATCAATAAAATGTCTAAGTACATCATTCATTACTCTCATGAAGCAAGAGCATTAGTTAAGCCAAAAGGCATAACCGACTAGTCATACAATCCCTGCTTTGTTTTGAAAGCGGCCTTCCATGCATCTTGCTCTGAAACTCTAACTTGATGGTAGCCACTATGCAAGTCCAACTTGGAAAAAATAAACAACTTCTTTCAATTGATCCAGTAGATCATCTATGTGAGGAAGGGGATAACAATTTTTTATCGTTATCTTAATCAATGCTTGATAATCAATGCACATCCTCCATGAGCCATCTTCCTCTCTCACTAAGACAATTGGAGACCTAGATCATGATGTTCTAGGTCTTATGAACCCTTTCTTAAGTAGCTCCTCTACCTGCTTCTTGATTTCTACATTCTCTAATGCAGACAACCTGTACATTTCGATGTCCGGCAATGGAGCATCCTGTTGCAAATTAATATCATTTACTATTTCCTTTTTGGGTGGTAGACCTTTAGGTTCTTGAAATAGTATATCATATTCTGAAATAAATTTTTCTAAATTAGCTTGCTGTTTAGCATTACGACCCTCAAATACATTGGTTTTATTAGGTTTCTTTTCCTTTACAACCATCAGTACAAATTTTTTGCATGAATTTACAATTTTTTTCATCTTCCCTGAGTTTATTAGAGTATAATTATCCTTGAGTTTATAAGCTCTTACAATATATTCAATTCCATCTTGAATGAGTTGATACTTGTTTTCTACCCTATAGAAATAGCTTTTCTATCATACAAGTAAGCACTTCCTAAAACAATTCCACATATATCCAAGGGAACAATATCTAACTCAACTTTATCTACAAATGCTGACTCAAAAGAAAACCTAAATTTATATTGTCTAGTCACTTGTAGCTTTGCTTTATCACATAACCAACCTAATGATATGGCTTCTTGTGAGGTGTGGTTAGTAATCCCACCTTTTTTACAATTACTTCATAAATTAAATTTAGTTGTGAGCCACTATCAAATAAAGTATCAATCTTTTGATGCTTGGAAATAACTCTAATATGAAAAAGCTCATGTATTTTCCTCTCATTTTCTTCATTTTCAGTAGATTGTGCAAAATTACTAGTAGATGGTTCAAAATTTTTACCTTTTATAACTATGGTTGTGATTGTTGTTTCATCCCCTGAGTCTAACCCCAAATCTTTCTGGATAGTTGTAGTAGTCTTCTTATTTTTTCCATCGTACTTCTTGGGTTTCAGCTCTAGATGTAGAATCCACTAGTGTTCATCATCATACCCATCCTTCTTGCAGTGAGCGCATGAAGATTTTGTCTTTCGTACAATATTTGTCTTCCTCTCTTTCCATTTCTATTTTCTCTTTTCCCTATTCTTGCTTGCAGTGGGTTTTGATGGTCCCCCAATTTCTGGGTTCACATTCTTGCCTCTAACCTCTAGATGTGTAGCCTAAACAAATACCTCATCTATGCTAGTGGGATTAAACATGAGAATGGTGTGCATTAAATAGCTGTGTAGACCACCTATATACTTCAACAGAGTTTCAGGTGAGTCTAAAGAAATTCCTAGAATCAAAGCTCTTTTCCTAAATTCTTGGGTGCAACCTTGTACACTTTGTCCCTTTAATTGTCGAAGAGTTTTCCAACTCATCATGGCTTCCTGCATGTAAGCTAGTGGATAGAACTATTTTTTAATTGCAAAAAAAATTTCACTCTAGAAAAAAGGAATTTTACCATGCTTCTTCATGTCAGCTTGTGTCCTGCCTTCCCACCATACCAAGGCAATGCCTCCAAGGTGTAGGCTGGCTAACCGAATCTTACTCTTGTTTGAATCAATGCTCTGCACCCTACAATATACATCAATCTATCTAATCCAATTATCCAACTTCTCTGCATTCAACTCAACATCATATATCGGCAAATAAAAATTAACATTTAATTTAATTAAAGATGCCTTCTTCTTTTTATTTTCAGGACTATCAGGAGGTCTGGGAAGTTTTTCTTCTTTCCCTTTTCCTTTAGAGTGGTCATTGAGGAGAGATTCTTCTACTCCTTTATCTTGTTTGGTGTTTTATGAATCTTCATCTCTATCTTTCTTAAATTCTCTATACATTTCTTCTACCATGGCTCTCATGGTCAAGAAACTGTCCATGAATTGCGACTCTGATTCCAAGGGACTTTCTTCTGATATTCTCCTCTTAGGATAGAATCTTCTAATTTTTGGGTTAGCTTCAACCAACTCTCCTTCTCCTAATTTAAGCTTTGATCTAGTTATCATTCAACAAAAAAAATCCAGTACAAGCTTCTCTAACCCTAGTAACCTAAAACTCTGATACCACTTGATCTGTAATTGATCTAAGATAAACAATTAAGGTATTACATACTCATGTGCATGGATGTGCCTATGTTATTTTATGCAATGGATCGATAATATTGCGAAATACATAAACACTGAAGCAGTTAGAGAAAGCGTAACAGGCAAACATGTAAACACAAACAATTTAATCAGGATTTCACCCAATACTCCTTCAGTGGTCGCCTCCCTATTATGCTTTCAAAAGCAAAGTTTTTACAACAGTGCGCTCAATTTGAGTCTCACATAGCAGATAAAAATCAGTAAAACTATACTTGGATCCCCCAATTCTCTGGAGTACACAGACTCTCCTTACTGAAATTCGACCTCTATTGGTCACAGTAGTATGAGCCCAATGTGAGACTCATACATGACAGGCATATACATAGGAGTTCGCTTGAACCTCTCAAGTCTTTTATGGAGTACACAGACTCTCTGACTCTCTCTATCTCTGTCTTAACTATGGCTTGATGCTGCCTTTGCTTCTACAGGTCATCTTGGCTTCTTCTCTCTGCTCTTAGCTTTCCACTTCTAACTTACTCGATTTTCTCTTTGTCAGTTCATGGCTTTAAAGCCAATCTACTTTATGACTGTACATTTTCGCTTCTCGACTTTTTAGTTTCCCTGCCTTTGTTGGTTTGAATTCCTCTGTTTTGCATAATCATCACTGTACAACGCCCCTCAGGGAGGTGGCTACCTATTTCACAATGAACTGAGTATTAGTTCCCTTGGAAGTTTTCGAATCAACCGTTTATTCCATTAACTCCAATAATTCCCATGAAACATGACCTTCTTCCAATGCAATATCCATCTCGGACTTCAAATCTTATACAACTTTGCCTGTTTGCCTCGTCAAATCTAGTCACCCATCGGAACACATCTCTTTCGTTGATTTGGAGCGTCTAGATCTAATAGTCATCTTCCATATCGGGAGGACAAGTAACATGATGTTTACCCATCCGATGTGAGTGGTTTTCTCTCTCTTTCACCGGACACGTGGCACCCCTTGTGTGGCATTGGGTAGGACTCGGTTGAAACTGCTTACTACTCGAAGCCCTTCCAATATTCTGCTAGTTTTTATGGGACTCGGCTTCTGGCAGAATCAGCGCAATATATGCTGCATTTTATAACTTTTTGGGTCCATGCACTCGGGACTTTTCCTTCTTTGAGGGATTTTCGCTGTGATATGTGATTAGTGACTTGTCGCTAATCGCATATCAGAAACTACCCCTTTTCTTAAATTAACCTCTAGTTTTGCTAATTTGTAGCAGTGCGCGTTATCATGGGCTGACGGTCTGCACATTTGACCAAGGGTCTTCGTTGCTCCACACTGTTCACAAATTGAAACTATTTTGAGGATATCTATGATAAGCTTGATCTTTATAAGACTTTAAAACTTTGGCATGATTTCTAAAGAGTTCATGAAAAGTTAGAGAGTGTTTTAGGATCCAATTCGAATCATTTGGGATAATCAAATGATCAATGAAGAAAACTAATTGTGCGCACAATTGGTCTTCAAAGGACCAATTCCATGAGAAACATAAGAACAAGTCCATGTCCATATCTACCAAAACTACCTTTCCTCCCCTTTGAATTAGAAATCCAACCAAGCAATTCAAAGCAAGTGACAATCATTTTTCTCAGCAAGAGTCATTTGTTCATTTTCCTTTATTCGCATACACTTTCCGCCTGACCTACAAATAAAGGAAAGATGCTCACTTACATGCTTATTGCCTATTGTCATTATTATTTTCCATTGTCATCTTCCATTTTCATTTTTCCTTTCCTATCCTCATTTCGCAAATAAACCCTACTTCAATGCAAATTATTGAGTCCATAGTCCTTTTAGTCTAAAATCCTTGCAAAAACACCTCAAGGCTTGCATCCCTTAATGGCAAGTCCTCATGCCAATGAAAAATGGGAATACATCAATGTCCCTTGTTCATCATATCTTCTAGGTACTCGACAACAACAAAATTATTCATACTTAGCAAGATGTGTTTGGACATCTTGACTCTCATTGTCATTAATGGTGAGAGTTCTTGTGTTGACTAGTGGCATCCATTAATGGCCACTAAGAAAAACATTTCCCGCTATGTTTTACATCAAAACATTCATTCACATAGTAGGAATTGTCCCAATGAGTTTTGAAGACATGAAGACTATCATTTTCATCATTTTGCAGCAGATATAACAGATTTAGTAGCAGAAATAAAAAATCCACTTCACAACCTCATCCACCATTTATGCAACCAAGAAGTAGGTGAATTCTATATTTCATTCCATGATCCAGAAGCAGCCACACTCTTCACTTTCCATAACTCATGCACATTGAAGGTAAGTGAAGGTATGTGGTTTTCTAATTTTTAGTCATGCAATTCCTTAAAATACCAAAATTGTAACTTTTGGAAATTCCTCACTTCCTCTTTCACATTGTCATATCATTAGTTGGGGGGAAGGGAAATCATTTCATATTCATATATCATACACCATCACACATTTCATTTCATACTAACATAATTTTCCTAATCAATTATGATTGCATTTGTTGGAAATAATACTGAGAGGGGGGGTGAATCAGTATTATCAAGTCAATTATTTTTTTTTTCAAACCCAGATCATATATGCTACTTCAATTAGTGAAAACCACGTATATACACAACTACAGATAAGGAAACCTGCGTATACCATGCAGACTTATAATTTAATTTATCTTACATATGTTGATCATTAATCTATGTATCAGAATCAAATAAACAGTAACCAAAAACAATGAAACAGAGCAGAAGACAATCACACACAAGAACACAAGATATAAGGTGGAAACGCAATGTGGGTGAAAACCACCTGCTGCAATTCGTCTCTATATTCCTTTATTTAGAAACTTCTTTTTACAGTGTTTCTGTACTGGTGTAGTCCTTTACCAGTACGCAGGCTGCAACCTGTAGAGAGCTGCAAACCTCTCTTTTCTTCCAGGGACCATGTTTCATAAATTTTCAGACTGGATCCATGAATAACATCAATCAATCATCAAGTATATATGCAACAATCAATCTCCTTTGAAACACCCAATATAGAATCAATCAAACACTTCTCAAAATGATGTTACTAGAAGAACAATAATAGTAACTAGACACTAAATTCTGAACCCAGAATACTGCAGAAATAAACAAAAGTAGCTAGAAGATAATTCAAGGGACGTATGCTACTTCAAGAACCAGAAACCTGCGTGTATACTCTTCTGTGTTTGGACCAACCTGTGTATACATAGTTTTAATTCATAGAACCCGCGTGTATACACGCCTTTGCTTCACTGAACCTGTGTACAGATCTATAAAGGATAATTCACTCTTTCAAACATTCAGACATTAGTTAACCCAGATTACCAAATTTATAGATCAAGCAAGCACCACATAGAATAGATCAAAATCATACAAAATTCTATCATTCAAGCCTTAATATTTTGACCCATCAATAGAACTTATCCTTCTCCTTGCACTTATGTTCCTTCTTCATTTAGATCCAGATCTGCACCATAACCTAATCACAGTATTCTAGATCTAGCACTTTTTCAGATTCAATAATTCAGATGGTCCCTTGCCCAATGATCTCCTCCCTCTTTTATAGCCTTAGGCCTTTCACAATACCACATTCCAAAAACCATAACATTTCAATACCATGGACCCAATACTTGGGATCAACACTTATGACGAGATACCAAGGCCCAAAACCATAGGTTCAAATACCAAGGACTAAATACCACTGACCAAAAATAAGTTCTCCCACATGTACGTGCTTTTCCTTGCATGAAAGTGTGTGTATACGCATACGCACCTTGGGAACGTCCAACCTACGTGTATAAGCGGCTTCGTCAAAGTGAACCTGCATATATATCTTTTTCTTCTTTCTAGGTGCCTGAACTGTGGTCTATCACCAGAGTGAGTTTCCATCAAGGAAAACACCTGTGCCATAGCGCCAAACCTGTGCCATAATGCCAAAAACGTCCCCTTTTGGACTTGATGGCAACCCCAAGATCCTCAAAGTCATTCTCCCCCTTTGTCATCAAGGGCAAAGGGTTGTGCTCCCCCTGAGTACATGTTGAAATCTTTGCTCTGCTGTGCTGACCAAGCTCCCCTTGACTTGTAGGCAAGATCTGGAAAAAAAAGATCTTCTTCAAGAAGAACCATGACTTATACATCATAAAAGACCTTCCTATAATGAACAGACTCTATACATACATCCATCACCCAACCAAGTGGGGATACACCAGAAATTTACATAAGACAACCAAGTACATTACATCATTCCTCCCAGGCATAGTGGGGAAACCAAAATAGGCCGTTACATGACCTTGACAATAAACGATATACATGACATAGAGACGAAATGACAAGACTTATGAAAGTCAATAATAACTGATATCAGCAACATCTGACAATCACTCTACAAATCAACGACCATGTTTTCCTTCTGCTCTCCTTTTGCAGCTGATCCACCTAAACCCAAAACAGCTTGTGTACTCGAACCAAAAGCTTCTAATGTAATGCCAACAATGCATTATCAAAAGTTTATCTGCTCCCCCTAAACCTATGCTAGATGGTCTCTGTGAGACCCATATCAGACTCTCTTCAACCAGAGTCTATCCCCACTGATTTGCTTCAAACCATCTTATACGCGACTATATCTGCATAAACCAGCCTATGTATGCGGATCCTCCTCATGCAACTCACGTACAACCATATTTCTCTAAAATAGACAGGTTTCAACAACAAGATGAAGCATCAACTACCCCCAGCTTCTGTTTGAGGTATTCAAATGTCTCCTTGGGTAGTGGTTTGGTGAAAATATCAGCAACTTGTTCCTTGGAGGGAACATATTCCAATTTGACCTTTTGTTCTAGCACTTGTTCCCAGAGAAAATGATACTTGATCAGTATGTGCTTGGTCTTTGAATGCATGACTGGGTTCTTTGAAATGCTGATTGCACTTGTATTATCACATAAGATGGAGATAGGTGGAGAACAAGTGATTTGAAAATCTTGCAAAGCTTGCATCATCCAAAGGAGCTGTGTGCAACAAGATGCAACAGCCACATATTCTGCTTCAGCTGTAGATAAAACAATCGAACTTTGTTTCTTGCTGAAACAAGATACTAATCTAGAACCCATAAAGAATGCACCACCACTAGTGCTTTTCCTCTCATCCACGCTTCCAGCCCAATCTGCATCTGTATAAGCATGAGAGTGAGATCTGTATCTCTAGAATACCATAGGGCATAGTTTTGAGTTCCTTGAAGATACTTGAAAATTCTATTTACTACCTGAAGATGAGTATTCTTTGGATTTGCCTGAAATA
>APFE031736664.1:33037-46756 GCA_000404065.3 Pinus taeda
TAATTATTAACTCATAAATCAACTAAAGAATACATCAGTTAACTCAGTGCATGGATAGTTCAGTGGAGACAAGTGTTAGAGGTGAGTGAAAGGGCAAGACAATTGTCAGTTGTGACTATAGTTGTGCATGAGATTTGCTCAATCAATGGATTGAGTATTTCCAATGAGGATTGTGCATTATATCCAAGGGAAATACGAATTTGGATCATTCATTCATCAGTAATTATCACGCAGGATTGCGCAGTGGAGGCAGGCAAATAGCGGAGGAGATTTGAGCCAGTGATTGATTCAGATCTGAGCTAGTTTGTGTGTAACGGGTGGAGATAGTACTGCGTACTTGTGAGGAGTATTGTACTATGCATTGTTACATGTTCTCAATCAATATAATATACAGATAGTTGAGGGGTTTTCAGCTGTATGCTTTCCCCGGTACATAGTGTGTTGATATGTGTGATTGATGCTTCAATGTGCACATGCGATTGATGTTTTAATACTGCAAATTGATGATCAACGTAGAGGAGGCTATGCATTATGAATGATTATGCAAATAGTGTATAATTAGGATAATATTTGTGAATAAGTGTCATATTATTCAAAATTTCTACATGGTATCAGAGTTGGTTGATTTGTAGAAAAAGTTCTACAGGATATCAAAGCAAGGATTGATCATCATATCTATTATTCAGAAAGTGTTTACATTTTATTCCTTCAAGAAGAGCCTGTAATCGTGCCAGGTAGCCTCTGGATTCATCCTTCTTTTCGAAGGTGAGATATCCGGTGAATGCCCATTCAGTCAATCTTTGTACGAGAAATACTTTGTTCTCACGAATTTTAGATCAGAAGCGGTTGAGTTTTGAGTTGGTGGAATGGCACTCAAGGATAAACTCAGAAACATCAAAGTGTGAGAATGGAGATAGTATGCCCCAGTACCTCACGAAGTTCATCCAATGCCGAGATGAGCTGGGAAGTGTGGGGGTGACTGTCAATGATGAGGACTTGGTGAGCTTGGCTCTCCTTGGTCTTCCAAAGAGTTGGCATTCCTACCAGGACTTTGTCAATGGTCAGGAGAAATTGCCAGGATGGGAGAGACTTTGGTCAGATCTTGTGCAAGAGGAGATCAGGCAGAATACCAGGGAGGAAATCTAAGGAGGGATCTAGGGAAGGATCTAAAGGTGAGGCACTTGCTTCATAGTTTGAGTTGGATTTCACACTCTTCGCATGCATGGTTTCATCCATGGTGGGAAGTGGTTGGTTTCTTGATAGTGGAGTTTTTTTTCACATGACCGATGACAAGAGTTTATTCAGTACTTTGGAGGAGAAAGATCTCCAGATACTCATAGCGATGGGTAATGATGAGAAGTATAGTGTCCCATGTGTAGGCACGGTTATTTTTCAGAGTGAGCATGGATCTCGCTTTACCTTGACCGATGTCAAGTATGTACCAAGAATGAAGAGAAACTTGGTGTCGATCGCGATGCTGGAAGACAGAGGCTACGATGTAGTCTTCAGTAAGGGAAAGGTTTTCCTTAGACACATCATCACTAGACAGGTGAAGCAGATTGGTTCATGGGTCAAGAACCTGTATGCTCTTGAGGTTCAAGATGCATGCAAAGCCTTGAGCAGCAAGGAAACTGATGGAGACTTGGTGGTTGAGAGGGAGGGTATATTACCTCTCAACATGCAGAGCCAGAAGAAGTCTTCGACAATGGTGGAGGAGTCACTATTGGTGCAGCAGCTTCAGGAGGTTGTGGAGCAGCTACAATAGGGGAAGCTGAGTGGAGATTGAGTAGTGACATCTACTCATGCAGAGACCTCTAGTAGGGGGAAACTTCGAGCCAGGTGGGATGAGGGATAACATGTAGCCATACCTCCAGGTAGGAGGTGGGGCGATATAGAGTTATCGTCCCAAGGAGGAGGGGCACGATCCTTGAGGTACCCAACCTCTTGGACGAGACCTTGCTACAAGAGCCCCAATGTGGAGTAGCAGGAACTGATTGATTGGGTAGAGATAGATGCGGATGGAGTGGTAGAGAGAGCGATAGTGCAGGGAATCCCAGGACAACGCATAGCTAGCAGGCTGTAACAATGCGAGAGGCACAAGTGTTTTGCACAGTGCTAGGTGGCACAGAGAGGTGTGCAATAGTGCGAGATGCATGGAGATGTTGCAGTAGTGCAGATGTTAGAGAGGGAGCACTTGTTAGCAACAGGTAGAGCTTCAACATCAGATTATATTCCTAGCCCAATAGAGGGGTCAGTTGAGAGTGTTTTTGTTCCAAGTGTTGTTGGAGCAAGTGGACCGGGTAGATGTGTTGCATGCAGAACATTCCAGAGTTACAGGAAAGGGGTTGCAGATAATCCATATCTTGTTGAGAGGGAGTATTGAAAATGCAACAAGATGATGGAACTTAGTGAAAAGAAGTCACCTTCACTAAGTGTGCCCACATGCTATTTTTGGCACAAAGTCTACTTTTAGACATATGGATCAGGTCTATGAGTTGCAGGATGTTATTTATGGATGATTGGTCATGTTGATAAAATAGATGGACTTCTATTTTTAGACATATGGGTGGAGTCTATTTTTAGACTGCCAGTCTAAAAATAGAACATTCAAATATTATTAGCTCTCAATAATATTTGGACTATAAACATTATCTTATCCTCTTGTAGCACTTCAGTTCGAGCTACGGATGTGGCACATGCAACTTCCAGAAGGAAATACACTTTTCTTATGGGATAGTTGAGCTATTTCATGATGGACTTCAGTTATAACTCAAGTGATTGAGTTTGGTGGAGTTGAATGAGGAGTTGATGGAGTTGTGTTCAGTTTGACTTAGTTGAACTAGTTGTATTTAGTCTAACTGACAAATGGACTAATGATAAGTGGTGTGAATTAATTATTAATTAATTCACTAATTATTAAATCATAAATCAACTAAAGAGTACATCAGTTAACTCAGTGCATGGATAGTTCAGTGGAGACAAGTGTTAGAGGTGAGTGAAAGGGCAAGACAAATGTCAGTTGTGACTATAGTTGTGCATCAGATTTGCACAATCAATGGATTGAATATTTCCAATGAGGATTGCTTGGTATATTCAAGGGAAATACGAATTTTGATCATTCATTCATCAGTAATTCTCACACAGGATTGCGAAGTGGAGGAAGGCAAACAACGAAGGAGATTTGAGCCAGTGATTGATTTAGATCTGAGCTAGTTTGTGTGTAACAAGTGGAGATAGTACTGAGTACTTGTGAGGAGTATTGTACTATGTATTGTTACATGTTCTCAATCAATATAATATATAGATAGTTGATGGGTTTTCAGTTGTATGCTTTCCCTGGTACATATTGTGTTGATATGTGTGATTGATGTTTCAATGTGCACATACGATTGATGTTTTAATACTACAAATTGATGATCAACATAGAGGAGGTTATGTATTATGCATGATTCCGAAAATTGTGTATAATTAGGATAATTTCTATGAATAAGTGTAATATTATTCAAAATTTCTACATGAATAAGTGTCATATTATTCAAAGTTTCTACATTATGAGGCCCTGCATTGATCAGATTAGCCCCTCTCTGCCTAGTCCTCTCTTCCCATTTTTTAACGAGCTCAGGGAAATCCTCCACAGCATGTGTATTGACCCTACATTGCAAACACCATGATATTCTAGGGAGTGGACATTCTCTAGAAACATACCCCTCCTTATTGTAATTATAGAATCTTACAGGACCTCTACCTCCAACTCTTCCTTCTCTCATATTTCCTCCTGGTCCTCCTCTACTAGATTCATTGACTATGAATGTAGACTTGTCTAGCGACTTTGCTAAAGCATCTAATGCACTGCACTAGTTAGTGTGATGCATTGTGGATGTCAAAAATTCACAATAGCTGTTATTTGGTACATTGGAGTACTTTTGTAGTATTGGACATACCCAAGGTAAGTGTCTGTAATTCTTACATATTTCACAATATTCTTGTGTATTTTGGCCTGGGAAATCTCCTTGCACTCCTACTGCCACAACTCTTAATGTTGGCAAGGTTCCTAATAATACTACAATTCCCCCTAAGTTATTGATTCCTATCAAACTTGGGCATTATGTCGCAACATGTCCTTCCACTAGGAAGTGAGTACACCATATGTTAGGTCTAGCTAGACAAATTGGATGTAGATATTTTAGTTTTTTTTGTTAAGTTGGCAATCTGATTTTGGAGGCCTGTGATTGATAGTTCTTGCAGTCTCCCCGGATCCTCATGCAGGTATCTTGCCATGGCTTCTATATGCAACACTTGTTCTAAAGAATCTTGGAGAGTCCCAATCTTTTTTTTTTGTGTCAACGGTGTTCTTGGAAGTGGTAGGAATGCTTTGATGAACCAGTCTCTCTAATGATTAAGATCTAAGGTGTAGCTCAGCTTGGAAATAACATATTTAAATCTATGCATTAGTTGTAAGTAGTTTCACCTTCCTTCTACCTTAATTTCCCATAGTTTCGACAATCCCTTTTGGTCAGTATGAGGTACTTTGAATTCTTGAATGAAGTCTCTCTTGATATCATCTACTGGGGGATTCTGCTTTTGTTCTACCCATTTTATAAACCAATGTAGATCTCTTTCCCTTAATGTGGTCTAGAACTTAATTCATTTGACATTATCTGGCGTTTGACGTGCTCTCCATATAGCTTCACAAAGGTATCAGTGTTTTTCTACATCTTTATTTCCTCTACCAGCAAATTCGGGATATCTAGTGAAAGATCCCGCCATGTTGATTCAAGTATGTGCCAACATCACAAACCCTTTGTTTCCAGGTTGCTGAGATCCTCATAGTCCTAAATTATTAACACTACTAATTCCACTACTATTTAATGGGTTAGAACTTTCCTTGTACTTCTCATGCACGTTTTGTACTCATATTGCTTTAGCTAACTTAGCAACAATTTTATCAGGGTTATTATAAAGCACTAGGGGAAGGTTAGGGTGGATACTACCTAAACTTTTGGGATTCTATTGCTAAATTCTTGTGAATGTTTCATCTTCAATGAATAATCTTCTCATCACATTACCCATTTCATCTTCCATTTCCTCTTTGTAACTGTCACGAATCTTTCCTTTGGCATATTTCTTGCAACTTGTAAGGGAAAGTACCCATCATTATCTTCGCTTGGTGAGGTCCCATCTATCTCTTTTTTAGTGTTTTTACTGCTCTCTCCTACCACTATTTGGCTAGTAGCATTCTCCTTTGCGCTTTAATATCTCTAGCCTTCTGCAATCCTTCTACATCCATTCCTTCAACAACATCTACATTCCCCAACCAGTAGCATCCTCCCTTTAGGCCCTTCCCCCAATGCTAGTGTTTTATGCTACCGCGGTGGTTGTAGGTAAAGTAACAACCCTTCCTCCACCATGAACATATTAATCCACAATGACGCTCCCCACACTAGCTTCCCTCTTAACCATGACTTAAACACTGCTTCCGCCCTTAAAAAGGATTGACAGTTCTCTGTTGTAAACTCGACTATGTATCCCTCTACTGTAGTACGCACCCAAAATTCTACTACCATTGTCATATCAATATCTAAGTTTCGAAGTGACACAAGGTTTGTGGGAACCCAGTCATGACGAGATGGTGTCATTCCTTCTGGTCGACTTTGCACTTTTATCCTCCTTAGCCAATTATACAAGTCCTCTGGGAACTTACACCAAAAGATAGCGTATTGGTCACTCACAATCTAAGAGTACAAAATCTCTTTTCTCACTTTGGCAATACGTCGACCCCAATGGATAGCATGTTCTGATACAAACTAGTCTACTCTTTTATCCCACTAATATTGGATCTCTTTCTTAAATATCCTCTATAAGAACATGGGTACAAATGAAAGAAGCATTCTTGGAGAAATACAAGGATTATTGTATGCTTCATAACATTAAATATGTAGTCTTTAAAATGGCACAAAATGAAAATGAAAATCTTGAAGATTTTAAATATTTGTTTATAATATCAAAAGGGAAAAAATGAATAATATAGATGAGGAAACTTTGATAGTTCTCTTCCTAAAATCCATTAAATATAAGTGGATTGATCTTCTCAACATAATGGTAAAAGGTGATATTCCTTAGTTTCCATTTGTAGATATTTGTGATCTATGTGTACATATTTCAAGAGGTAAACCAAGAATAGGAAAAATTCCAAGAGATCATCTTTTATCAAGATTAAATAAATCTGCAGTCATGACAGTAAGTAGGGCAGAATTAAGTAGTTTGCTTGATAATTTTAAGATAAATATTTTAGGGAGTATTAGTGAGAAAATTGACACCCTTAAAATATAGAACAAGAAGAAATCTGAAAATGATGCATTATCCATCTTTTGTCCTATGTGTAGAAAGAAACATGCTCTAAGAGAATGTCCTTTAGATTTAAAAAACATAGAAACCTATGTTATATATGCAAAAAATCACGATACAAAATATTGTCCCTCTATACTAGGTCTTAATGTTGTGTTCAGTGAAGAAGGAATGTCAAATCAAGTAGACCCTCTTTACTTTATTTCCAAAAGACCATGGAAAAATCCTCAAACAAATCAATGTCAAGGCTTTAATCCTCAACAATTTGCACAATCTTCACAAAATAACTGGAATCCACCTATTCCATGGAAGCCTTGGGCTTAATCACACTCATGGAATCAAGGATGGAAAAATCCTTATGGAATATATGCTCAATATCAACAATATCAGCCACCTTATCCAAATTTTCTACCACAATACTTCCCTCAACTGAACCAGTTACCTCAAACTCAAGCTCAAAATGCAAATCCACAACTTTCTTTGTTGTTTCCACAAATACCAAATCAATTACACATTCAGGAACTCCCAAATCCAAAAAATAAAACTTCAAAACATGTTTACAACTTAAAAGGAAAAAATCCTCAAACTTATATGATAACTCCATTAGATTTGAATAATGTTCAATTAAGGTCTGGTAGATTATTAGAAAGAAAGAAACCATCTGTTGTTATTTAGGAAACATAAAATAATTCCCAAAAAGACAATAATGACTCTGAAGAGGAAATTCTCCTTCCTTAGAAAGAAAATATTGAAAATAAATAAATAAATAAATAAAATTAAAAAAATAAAAAATAAATAAAAAAAATCCTATACATTCTAATAATACTCCTATTATAGAACAACCTTTAGTATCTGTCTTAAGACCACCTTTTCCTGAAAGGTTGAAAATTGATAAAAGAGTAGAAAAGAAAATCATATTGCTTGATTATGATATGTTAGATGAATTGAAAAATGTTTTTATAAAAATTCCTTTATTACAAACAATAAAATAAATACCGATTTTTGAAAAAAAAAATCAAGGAATTGAGTACTCAAGAATCAGGAAGAAAAGGAAAATAAATAAAAGAATTCAACTAGTCAGGAGAATCGCAGATATCATGATGGGGAAGATAACAATTCAAAAATATTTAGATCCAAGAAGCCCCATTGTGAAAATACACTCCAATGGAACCAAAATACCAAACACATTGATTGATCTAGGAGCATCCATAAATATAATGGGTAAACAAACTATGGATAAATTGAAGCTTGTTAATCTTCATTACACTCTAACATTGTTACAATTAGTAGATAGGTCTGTAATTAAACCTGATGGTGTGCTAGAATATATATATGTATCCTTAGATTCTTGGGAATATCCTATTAATTTCATGATTTTAACACCCAACAATAATTTAGGAGGACATCCATTAATTTTAGCAAGGCCATGGTTACCTATAGACGATGCTTTTATCAGTTGTAGATCAGGAGACATGTTTATCTCAGATGGAAGCTCAAAAAAGAAATGTACATTGTACCCACATGAAAAAACAGTGATATAAGTATAAAATGAAGAACATATAGATGATGATAATGATATAAAACTAGTTTTCTCTATTGCACAAATAAATGAAGAGGATCAAATTTTAAATTTGATAGAAAATAATGAACCCTCTTTATATTGTGACAATAGTCATGATTTTTAAGAACAATGTAATATTGAATATCTATCATCTAGACCAATGTCTTTACATTCTATAGAAAAAAAATTAAGTTCTTCAATAGAAAAGTTTCCAGGGAAAATTTTGAATATCAATGAAAACCTGGAAGAATTATAGAAAAATAAACTGGTAGAAATATTCCAAAAACACTCTTCTGCATATGCATGGGAATACATTGATATGAAGTGAATTAATCATAAAACTTGCATGCATCATATTTATATTGAACAAGCATAAAGAAGAATCAATCCAAACTTAAAGGAAATTGTCAAAGAGGAATTGCAGAAACAAGCATAAAGAAGAATCAATCCAAACTTAAAGGAAATTGTCAAAGAGGAATTGCAGAAACAATTAAATGTAAATTTTGTTTATCCAATATAAGACAGTCAATGGGTTTCACCCATAGTAATCATTCCTATGAAAAATGGAAAATGGAGAGTATGCATTGATTACAGGGAATTGAATAAATCTACATTGAAAGATCATTTTCCACTTCCTTTCATAGATCAAGTTTTAGATACATTAGCAGGAAAAAAATATTTCTCATTCTTGGATGGTTTTAGTGGGTATAATAAAATTCAGGTAGCACCTGAAGATCAAGACAAAACCAAATTCACTTGTCCATGGGGGACTTATTCTTACCAAGTACGTCCTTTTGGATTATTCAATTCCCTAGCAACATTCCAAAGAGCAGTAGTAGGAATTTTCTTTGATCTTATTCATGATTGTGTGGAAGTGTATAAGGATGATTTTACAATTTATGGAAATTATTTTGAATATGAACTTGAAAATTTAGAAAAAGTTCTCATAAGATACAAAGAAGCAAATATTTCATTAAGTCATGAGAAATGTTTTATGATGTTTAATGAAGGAATTATCTTAGGTCACCATATTTCAGGAAATGGATTTAAGGTAGACTCATCTAAGGTAGAAATTATTTCCAAATTATCAATCCCAAATTGTCAACGACATGTTAGGAGTTTTCTTGGTTTTACTAGATATTATATAAGATTCATATAAATCTTCACAAAGATTGCATCTCTACTCTTCAAATTACTCACAAAATGTTGTGAATTCAGTTGGAACTCTAATTGTCCAAAGGCTTTTGAAACTTTGAAAAGAAGATCTCTAAGGCACCTATGTTAATAGGACCTAATTGGAAATTTCCTTTTCAAATATCAACTGATGTAGTAGACACAATTCTAGGAGTTATGTTAGGACAAAAATATCTCACTCCTTATGCCATTTATTATACCAGAAATATGTAACTTGTGTAGAGCTAAATTATAGTGTAACTGAAAAGGATTTTTTAGTTGTGATTTGAGACGATCATAAACTAAAAAATGATATAGAATTGATTAACCATTATTGATTTGAATGTTAGCTGAAAGCATGCAAAATCGAGGAAAATTGCTTGATAAGAACACTTTACAGTAGCTGATTAAACATAAAATTGATGCATAACATAAGTATAAATAGCAAAAACATAGTGATACTAGACAATATAATTGATTACAGAGTTTGTGCCTGAAGGACTACATCTCTAGGTCCACTTTCAAGATGAGTTACCACTTTATTAGGATTGAAACAGGAGAAGTTGATTACACAGAGAAAAAACCAGAATGAATGTGCATGCATGCACTTCTGATCACTACCAGTAAATAGTCCTCTGAAATAAATTTCCAATGCTTCTTACAATTTCCAAAACTGTTATAGCTCCAAATATCACTATTATGGTTTGTGATGCTGCACTTATGGCCTAGGGAAACCCATCCTTCTAGATCTGGTCCAAAATCTAAAAAACAGTGTTTTATTCCCTGTACGTGACATTGCCATGAGTTAAATGTGTGTATACACGGGTTCATATATACCCAACCCGTGTATATGTATTAAAACACTTAAAAAAATATAAAACTCCTTATTTTTGGGCAGAGATCGCGGGTTTTACCTACTGATCACCTGTTAGTGCCCGTGGCCTCAACTATTCCCAACCAATTCCTAACTAAAAAACTACCTTGGAATTGGTATAAAAAGACATCAAAGGGAAGGCCTAAGGGAAGAGAGAAGAGAGAAAAAGGTTATTATACTGAGATTTTTCCCCTGACCAGGTCTGAAGACCCTTGTGCCTTCTGCACTTACCCCATTTGTACAGGAAACCCTTGTTTCCTTGTGTGTTGATGTTCATCCACTAGTTATGGCATCATGGAGTGAGTCTTGGAAGGAGATATGCTAAAGGCTTGAGGCTGGATGGATCTGGAAGGAAGCTTTGCTTGGAGCCTGCGAAAGGTTACTCAGGTGATATTACTCCTTTTGTACATTCTATTTGTCTATAATAAAGAAACACGTCTTGGTTCTCGATATGCTTCTTCTTTATGTTTATGATGTTCATGTTTGAATTTCATGTATGAATGGTTGTTTAAAGTTCATAACTAACTTCCTTCTTTTATAACATAAAGATGATTTTTTTATAAGTCTTTGTCCATATACTGTTGCATTCTTTGGAATTGTTTGTTTTGCAGGACAAAGGAGCAAAAGGGACTTGAAGAAGGGTTTGGACCCTTGAGGAACTTCTCGAACATAAGACCTGAGGTACGCCCTTCTTACTTTAGAATTTGCTTATTATAGCATAATGGCTGTGTGAATGTGTGTTTCTTTGTTTAGACAACTTTCAGTCTGCTAGGGTTTCCACCCAAAAGCCCTAGGGGAGAAAATCCCTCAACACATATGTGTTTATATATGCATCTGCCAGTATAGTCAGTATTTTCTATTTATCCATTGAATCTACAAACTATTGAGCATTAGTGGTCTAAAGCCTTGTAAGTTGAGGGTGTTCATGCATTTCTAGAGTAAAAAAAAAGTTGAAATGGTTATATGGCTTGATCCAAACCATCTTTCATTCCAATAGTTTAGAGAACAATATTGAAGATGATATGTTACCAGGCATCTCCGAGCTACAACCTAGGAGATTTTCCTGGAGTGATAACAGTACTATCTTTCACTCCACAGTTATGGAAAGGTTAGCTAAGACACTGAAGGGTCACGAATCTCACCCATCGAAAGCTTCCAATGTGTTCAAGGATTGGTTCAAAGCAGGTGAACCAATGTACTTCCACCATGTGATTGATATGATGCAAGTTGAAGCACCTTCATCCATGACAGTCCTATGGATGGTCTTCTCATTGATGATTACTTGAATGAGAAAGGCAATATGATGAGGCAGACGTGAAACATGGCTCTCTAGATCAAAACATATCAAATTGGAATCGGTAGGATCAATACCCCCGATAGCCGATAGCAAAGATTTCCGCTTTGATGGGCAGCTTTAGAGCACCTTGAGCATTGACATAGCTAGTAGTGCCTGAGCCAAATCATCAAAAATATTACAGTGCTAAGTGGCTCGAGCGGGGATTGCATGAGGATTTCCTTAGCACACCTCAAGAGGGTGGTCGTATAGCGGAATCAGGGTTAGGGAGCTCGATATGAAGAGGGCCAGAACTCGGGGTAGAAGAATAAGGGGTGGCTTCTTTCTCCTTCCCAGCTTCCAGAGCAGCAGTTTGGTAATCTTTTGATCTAGTAGCCACATTAATAGGCATACCTGTCATGAACACTTGAGATCTTGAGGAAGCAAAGGATTGAGGTTGGTCTACCTTTTGGGTTTGGTGAGACGGAAATGGCTCTTTTAGGATAGTTGGGGTCCCTTTGGGCAAATGAATAAATTTGGATCATCAGCAACAATCCTTCGTATAGTGATCCTCCTCGCAAATGAGGTAGGAATACTTAGGTTTCTGTTGTGAAGACTCACCAGCAGACAATTTAGGAGGACCCTATTTTGGGGCATCGGCTTTACCCTTGCCTTTGCCTTTCTTCTTACCTTTCAAGGATTTTTCCTCTGTGGTAGACTGGATAGTGTGGACCTCTAAGGTTTTACCAGGGCTAGGTGGATTCTGGGAGGAACTATTGGAAACAGTGTTTGAGACCGACTTTTGTTTGGAAGAATATTTAGCAGGGGTCTGGGACACTAAACCAATGACTCCATCAACAGGGGGTGTAGCCTGTGACTTCGATGTCGTGGGATCAAATGATGGCCACAGAGCATTGAGTAATAACTCATACGAAGTGCTAAACTGAGGGTAAGCTAGATCTAAGTACTGGGCATGAGCAATGGCTTGTTCTTCAGTAACGCACCCACCCATAGCTATATCGCAAACAATTGGAACCACAAATGACTTAGTGAACCATTCGGTGAGAAACTAATCAGCAATCTTGAATTTTATCAGGTGATGTCTACATCTCTATTCATGTATGCGATTGGAGATGTGTGTCACAATATCTTGCTTAAGCGATGTGAGAAAATAGGTGCCATTTTCATAGCAAACCGACAGCTGGAAATGTGTGAGGAAAGCCACGGCTAAAGAGTTAAAGTCATGTTAAGTACTTCGAGGAAGCTCGATGTACCACTTGGTTGTAGCACTGTGAGGGTTTGTTGGAAAATATAGAGACGAATGGAATCGTCAATGTAAGAAGTCGAAGAGCACCAGAGGTGATATCTCATCACGTGGGCTTGAGTATCTTCTTTTGCTTTCCCATCAAACTTAGGACAATTGCTTGGGATCTTGGATGGAATTGGAGGCCAATATGGCGAATGAAGAATTGGATCATTCATAAGGCGAGACATATTTGGAAACTCTAGTGTGGCCAAGAATGGCAATTGAGTATTAAAAGGCATTGGAGGTCGGTAATTGGGTCCAACCAGAGGAGCCCATCCCTGCTGGTAAGGATTTTGGCCCCACAATGGTGGATTTTGGCCACATGGCATTTGATTCTGCCACCATTGTGGGTTACCTTGGCCATGGGGAGGATTTTAACCATGCATACCTTGGAACTGTCAAGTCATAGGTTTTTGATAAGGAATGTATGGGTTAAGAGCTTGTTGATCCTATTGACCTTAGACATATGGGTATTGTACCTGTTGTCCCTGAACGTACAGGTGGTGAACCTGTTGCCCCTGAACAAGAGGATTTTGGACCTGGTGCCCTTGGGCATAAGGATTGTACACTTGTTGCCCTTGGACATAGGGATTTTGTACCTACTGCCCTTGGCCAAAAGGATTCTGGACCTGTTGACCTAGGACATTAGGGTTATGTACCTGCTTCCCTTGGCCAAAAGGATTATGGACCTGTTGACCTAGGACACTAGGATTTTAAGCCTATTGCTGCAGGACTTGACCCTGGCCTTGCCCTTGCAAGGGTAGACCCTGCTGATATGTATATAAATGTCGTTGTTGCCCAAGTTGGTTTTGTTGATACAAGGGTTGGCCTTGCAGCTGCAAAAGTTGTCCCTGGGCCTGCAGAGGTTGGCCCTGTGAAGACATAGGCTAGGAGGTTTATGGAGCATACTGCATATGCTGCTGCATAGTTTTCTGCAACTATTGCGATGGTGTCCCCTGTGATTGTTTCAGTTGACCTTATTGTGGGATCATTTTTCCTTGTTGTTGCGTGGATGGCCCTTGCTGCAACAAAGATTTCCCTTATTATTGTAGAGGTTGTCCTTGTTGTTGCAAGGGTACTTGAATAGTGCCCTGAAAATTTCCAAACTGAATCTGGCCATAGCCACCCTAGAAAGTGGATGAGCCAGGCTGAACATACGGCCTAGACTGAAGGATATAAGACGAATT
>APFE031736665.1:0-42341 GCA_000404065.3 Pinus taeda
CCTCTGTGTACTTGTAAAAATGGGGAGGCTCATCAAACAAGTGTGTGATTTCATTCATAATAAAAAATAAACTTTCTACCCTGTTGAAGAGGATCTGCCCTGTTACTAGTCCTGTTTCTGCTGATGAACTAGCTGCCTCTGAAATCTGATTTCCAGCAAAAGTGTTCACTCTCTTAGCATATTTTTCATGTGAGAGCAACTTTCCTGATGGCTCCAGCAGGCTAGGAAGACCCCTGTTCTACAATGCCATGAACCTGTTCTGGAATTTGTTGATATCTGCTTGCATATCCTGGGTTCTTCTTTCTAGGGTCTGAATCAGGTTTCTTAATGTCAGGACCCTTTTGATCAGTAA
Organism: Pinus taeda; assembly: GCA_000404065.3. Lineage (NCBI taxonomy): Eukaryota > Viridiplantae > Streptophyta > Pinopsida > Pinales > Pinaceae > Pinus > Pinus taeda. Next base: position 353 of record APFE031736665.1, read on the forward strand.
GATGGTCTCCGTCCTGTTTCCAATTCCCATTTTGATGAGCTGGGAGCTTTTCCTTTAGTTTAGCACGTTTATCATTCTACAGGCAATCTCAGGCATATTGCCTAGAGATGCCCTTGCCCGTTGTATCTCTCTGTGTGCTTTTCCAATGAGCGTTATTTGCTCATGGATGGCCTCAATATACTCCCAATGATCTGTGATAGACTGGCCAATATTGCCCCACAGGACCCTCTTGAGCTCAGATGTGACCTTATCTAGTGTGAGCTCTTTTTCTAGCTCAGTTATCCTCTTCTTAAGAGCCTTTACCTCCCTCTCTCTTTCAGCCAAATTCTGCTTGGACTTGTAATATTTCTCATTGATTTTCGCCAGACTGTCTTTGGCTTGATTTAACTCTGACATCTGAGACTCCAAGACTTGAATTTCATTCCTCAGCTTTTGCATATCAAGGCTTTCAGCCTGCTCTGTTGTTGGTGTTGAGGTGGATGGTGCTGCCTGTTGTACCTCCTGGCTGGGAGGGGCAGTGGTTTGAGGGATTTCCTCAAGATTTATTGTTTCTAGAGGAGGTTGTGAGGTTTGCCCTACCTCCTTTTGCTGTAATGCTGCCTGCAAGGTAGCCTCTGATTCCTGCAGCTTCTCTTGGGTGTGGATGAGCTCTTTATACAATGTCATCAGCATAGCAACTACATCCTTATCCTGCCTGAGCTGGGAAATCTCTTCTATTTGAGGACGAAGAGTTGCTGGGATCTTTAACATCTTTCTCAATGCTGCCATATCAGCATCCTCAACTTCAGAATCTCCTGCACGGCCTTGACATCCTTAGGATCATATCCAAGCTCTATTATGATTTCCTCCAGAGCTTTGATCCTATTGTCTTTAGCTTGAGAGGAAGCCCTTTCCAACTCAAGTTGTGCAACAGTGTTATTCAGGCTATTTTGTAGCCTATAATTCACCAGGGTTTTATCTGCCAATGTGGCATAGACCATCTCACCCGTTTGTTTATGAAATTCTATTTGATCCATTGGGTGGATGTCTTTGGACAGGACCTCCAGGTTGGTCCTGATATAATCTACAGCTGACCGTGGTTGCTGCACTGTTGGTGTAAAATGGCTCATAATCATTTTTCCTTCATGTGCATCATATGTAGACATGAGCCTTTGCTGGTTCGTAGGGGCCATTTTCAATAGATGATTATATAATTGCAGCTTTAAAGGTTCATTTCTGCTTTTGATGTCCTTAAATTGCTACTTAATGCTTTTCTCACCTTCCCTCCTTTGACCTGAGGAGCTAACTTCTCCTACTACTGCCCTGTCTTGTTCTTGTTGGAAGGAGCTAGCTGAGGCCTCCATGCTGGGCAGGCCTGTACCCGAAGTCTGCCCCATTGGCATTTCTTCTTCAGAAAAAGGATTTAGCCTTTGCCTCTTCTCCCCTTGAGTTGGTGATGCAGTAAGGGGAGTCTCTCTATCTCTTTTTCTGTTCACATCCTCCCTTTGAGGGGTTTGGAGGACAGAAGAGTCAATCCCTGAATCTTGCCGGGGAGTGCCATTTGTGCTGGTTGCTGCTGAGTGGCCATTGGGGCCTCTGCTATCTGTTCCCCCTGCCCTGCTGCTCCTTTTGCTGCTGTACCTATTGGGGTGGCAGAACCTGTCCCTGCTGAACCTGTTCCTCTTCCATCTCCTTCTCCTTGCCTTGCTCTGAGCTTGGCTTGCAGTTTGGACTGCCTCTTGATGTGATGTAGAGGATGAGGCAGCTGCTCCTGCTTGAGGCTTTCGCAGAGCGAACACCTATGAAGGAGATTCCAAGTCAACCAATTTCAGAAGATGTCTTCTAGCTCTCTCATTCAGTTCTTCTTGTGTGACCGGTTCCTCCAGTGTGCCCCTCTTCCATTTTGGTTGATTGGCAAATTTTTCAATGTGGGCAAACTCACATGGTCATAACTAAAGAGCTTGTATTTGAGCCTTCTAAATGATATGGAGTGATTAGGGTCATAGGGCTTCCAGAGGAAGCTGGTCTTCAAGCCAAGGCATTCTAGCTTTCTATCAGCTTCTTTCCAACCTTCCCTTTTGTTCAAAACAAGGTGGCCCAATTGATTTCTCACTTTAGCTGTGCCTTCTTGCCCTTGCCTGCAAAGTGTACCATATCGGCATTCCCAAATTGCCTGAAATATTCAAGGGCAAATAGTCTCATTGGCACATACTTGGGCAATCTGTATGGGGGTAACTCACACCCATATATTCTGATTACGGTGTAGTTTTGGTAAAAGTACCAATCCCCAATGCTGTACACTTTGGATAACTGCAGGATTCTCTGCATCTCATCAGTCAGTCTTGGAGGAGGCGATCTTAGGAACAAGGACATGGCCGGGTGAATGAAGAGGTCTATAAATTCATAGTAAGTGTATGGAGAGTAGGTTCTGCAATGAAACACTGAGGTCCAGTACACTACTAACCTTGGATTGCCTTGTGCATCTGTTCTCTTGACAATGAAGGAGAACTTCTCATGTTGATAATATAGAATCAGGTGGTAGATGTAGGAGGTGTATCTGAACACATTCTCTCTTGATAGGTTCAAAAACTGCTCATGCATCTTATCTGATATGTATGTGGCATAATCATAATAGATTGGAGTTTTTCCAGGGGAAAACATAGTCATCATCACCAGTACAGTTTCATAAATAAATTCAACTGATTTGTACCCCAAGATGGAACTGATCATATCTGCAAGATCTACACCCAGTTGATTGAGGTAACCATCAAAAATAGGAGGGTACAGCACAGTGTCAGAGTTTTTAATAAACAATTGGTTGAGCTTTGTGATTTGTGCATCTGTCAGCATCTTAGCTCCTTGGTTTATTAAATCCAATAGAGACAAGGGGACCAATTTCTTCTGAGTCTTGAACTGTAGCATCTCTCTAATGGCCTCAGGGGTCATGTAGAATACAACTGAGCCTGAAGGGTCAAGCACATCTCTTTGAATGGGGTCATAGCAGACAGCACATAGATGAATCAGGTCAGGGAATTGGTTAACCTGAGGGAGCCTGAAAATTGGGATGAAGGAATCCCAAATGCCTAATATGTCTGTCCCATCCACATGTTTGGTCTTAAGCTCATTCAGTAGGTGGAGGTGGAACTTGCTGTGTGATGAGGAGTCCTCTGAGATTTGGTAGTCCAAGTCTGCCAAATCCTGCCACTCCAGCTCTCTCTGAGGGGCATTCAAAGGGGAAACATTGAGGGCCACAGGTGCAACTGGAGTCTCCATGATTATTTGGATTCTGTTTTGTATATGGACTGTTGTTTCTTCAACTGAAAAATAGGAAAGAACGCTGCCTGAGTGAAGAGGTAAATTGAGAAATGAAGGGTAACAGGGAAAGTTTGCAGCAATTGAAATACTGTTTCAGTCACTTGAGAGGGAAAATCTTAGTCTTTACCAGAACTTTCTCAATAATTAAGTGTAGGTTCCGGGTTTCTGTTCACGACTGCACGAACGAAAATGCAGGTTTTCAATAAAAGTTTGGTTCAAACAAGCTCGGCTAGTGAATTTCGACCGCTAAATATCTAAGTGGGAACTGGGTGCAAGGAATTCCCCGGTGAATTACACGTTTTTAGTGCTTTTAAGTGAGTTTTCAGTTATTGCAGAAAAAACCAGGCTTTAGAGAAGACTTGCAGGGAGAAATACCTGGTAAATCGATGGGTCGGGTCACCAATGCAGGTGGGTAGGCACGCCGAAGGTCCTCTGGTTGATTTGAGCAGGTTGGTGTAATTTGGTCATAAAATGCATGCAAAGGGTGCAAGAATAGTTTTTTGCAAAAGTGCAAAAAGAAAACGAAAATTGACAAAATATGGCTTTTTGGGGTCTTTCGCGCCTCTTTTGGATGACGTCACCAGGTGGGTCAGGGTCAGATGACGTCAACATGACGTCGTCAGGTGACATGGCGACCCATGAGTGGTCCACGGGGGTGGTGAGGTGGCAAACAGGTGGAGAAATGGCGGACGGAGGTTGCGGACGTGGCGCTGACACAGGCGGTGAAGCTGGCAGGCAGTTTTAGAAGAAAACCGGAAACCATGCCGGTATGATATCAGACTCTTATGCTACGGAAAGGAATATGTGAGAGGGGGATCCGATGAGATTTGGGGCCGACGAGTGGACCCGGACTGACGTCAGCGTCTGACAGATATCAGACGATATTCTTCGGACGTCGGGGCCAGTCCGATATCCATGTCAACCGTCAGATGAAAATGGCTTGATCGGACGGTCGACGGGCCATTGACTTGCACGGATGATACGACGTCGAGCGGGTATTAAAATATTGTTTTCCTTCGAATTTGCGCCCGACGGGACCCTTCAAAATTTTAATAAATTTCATGGTTTGTAATGTATTTCTTTGTTAAACCATGTATAGCCGAAAACTTTAGAAAAAGGAAGAAGCTATGGTTTTTCATGAAATTTTGCAAGATCGCGGATTGGTTTCAAAACTTAGGATAAGGCTTAGGATAAAGTGGGCTTTTGCATATTTTTGCTTTTTTGAGTGGGTCTAAGGGTGAAAAAAGGGTTTTTTCAAGGTTGCTTAGGCAAAGTGAAGGGTGGGCTAAGCAGATGAGTTTCTGAGGGGTGAAGAGAGGTTAGGCTTGGGTTCTCAGACTGACCAGATGTCAATTTGAATCCTTGGTAGTGAACCATATGGCTATAGTGCCAAGGAGGGGGCATTTATAAAATGATCAGGGTTTAAACACCATGGTGTTATAATAGTAGGGAAAGGGAAACATAGGGAGCTAGATAATAAAAGTTAGAGGTTAACATGAAGGGAGAAGGTGAATGAGGAGTGATATTACTAAGTTTTCCTGAAAACAACTTAGTTTAAAGAGTAGATCAAAATGAAAAGAACTTTGCACAAGAAATGTGGCTTTTAAAGGCAATAAGAACCAACATAAAACCTTGAATTATTTCATACTCACAAATGGTGAGGGGATGTTAGTAATGAGTGATGAATTAGGAAAAAAGGGAAGTTAGACATGCTTCATGATGTTGTTTTCCTTGTATTTAATCAACAAAATACAGCTTGGTAGGGACACCACTTCTGCAACCCCATCTACCTACCCAACTACTTACCTAGAATTTTTTGTTTCTTCTTGGAGGGTGCACTTGAACTTGCAGACCCTTTATGTGCCTTTTCTTTTCCATTGGCTTTTTCCTTTGATTTCCTATCTAGCACTACCCGTATTTCTTCCAAGGCCCCAGATTAAGCAGTTGGGAACCTTAGTTTTCTCTGCCTAACTACTGATCTGCCAAGATTAAAGAGTTTGGACAGAGTTCTTTCTCTATTCTACAACAGAAAATTGAAACATGGCATGATCCAGATTAGACTGTTGGACCATCCATCAAAATTTAATAGATGTGAAGGCATGTACACACCTTGCCTTTTCTTGAAAATATGGGATCTTTGTACCAGCAAAGCAGAGCATATTTTGCCATTTGAATTTTCCAATCATGAAAAATGAAACCTATTGCCATAGGTATCCAACAGGAAGAACAACGAATTAAATTGAAGAGGTGACAAAGGATCAAGAAAAACAATAGACTCGAACACAAAGGTCGAATAGGTTGGCTAAGAAAGTAGTTCAAGCACATGTCGATCACGTAATAGAAGGAAAAATAGGTTGGTTGAGCAAGTAATCCACATGCAAGGAAGGCAAGCCAAGAAAGCTAAGAAGGCCAAAGCTTGAGGAGGTAAAGTAAGCAAGAAAGGATAAGAACGACGAGAAAAAGGTAGCCCCAATGATCGCTCTTGGTCATAGAGGTCCAATAGGCCAACTCCCAAGGGCTAAGACCCATTTGGACTTCAAGAGTATTGGCATTGTTAAAAGACAAAAATATGTGCCAAATCCCGATATGATATGGAGATATGCGTTGAGATATCTAAGTGTGACATGATAGAAATCCCTACTGCATTATCTGGTTTAATTTGTCTAACAAGTTATTTATAAATATAAATACTAAAATAAACACAAATGCAACCTTAACTCATATACATATCAACACAGAAATAACTAAGACAAACACACAAGGGACACCGTTACTTTTGAACAATCATCCATGGAAAAACCCGATGCAGGAAAACCGGTGTAGCAGATATGAGGATTTTATTATTATGCTATTTCTGAATACAAATAGGGTTCCAGAAATGGCTCACCTAACAGATAATGCCCTTGGCAGTAGTACCTCTCCTTGGAGACAAATATTCCGGCTGATCAATCACCTCATGAATGATCCCACAACAACTATGATAACCTCCATTGCTCTCCATCACTCTGATAGGGACTCCAACACCCTCTCAACTCACTAGCACTCAGTTTCCTCAACAAAAATCACCCAACACTCCTTCCTAGCCAAGCATCAGCTCTGCTAGCCTCTACAACTACTGAAGCCTCTTCATCAACCCCTTGGCTCTCTGCATCAACTCTCAGACCCTCTGTGTCACCCATGTTGGCCTCTTCAGCCTCTACTTAGATCCTACTTGCCTCTGCATCAGCCTTTCGATGCTCTACGTTGTCTCTCTGGTACTATCTCTTCCTGTCTACTATGTATTCTCGGCCTTCTATAGAATTGACCCTCACTGCAATAGGTCACTAGCTCGATTCTCTCAGTAAAACCCCACTCTAGAAAATCGAACTAACTAATCAGTTTGTTGTATCTCCAACTAACCCTCAAGTCTCCTCTTATACTTTTCCTACTAAGTCTTCAACAACCGAGATTAATACCCATTAATATTTTAATTTTGTATTAATACCCATTAATATTTTACTTTTCCTAAGTTTAGACTTAGGAACCCCATTAAAAATATTAATTATTTCAATATCTCTCCAACTCGGTGGAATTTCCCCAAAACATTTCTTGGTCTTCGATACCTTATGTGCCTTAGCATCTCCACCAATTTTGATGGCTAGATCACATCTGATTCCACAAATCAACACTCCCTCTTAGTGAGGAATGTGCTCTAGTAACGTTTCACCATGGAACCATCACATTGATCCTCCACAAAGGTACCTGTGTTGATGCTTGGCCTGCTGCCTCACATCATCTGCACTGATGATTCCTGTACTTTTGCCCATGACACTACCACTGCCAGTGCTACATCTATATTGTAGCTCCATCTCAATATGATGCCAATGTTGTCTCTATCACTGCCACTACTAACTGTTGCAATGCAACCCAGTTACCAAGAAGTAGGTAACTGACTTCTCCCAAATACCGACATCCCAGAGAGTCTGGAAGCCATGTGAAACTGAAACTGCCTCTGCTACTATATTGTGCTCCCTTTGTTGTTACTATGATATTGCATACAATTTTGCTCCTTTCGCATCGCCACACACTCCACTGCGCTGCCTCAAATTTCTGCACCCAATCAATGCCTTACTGCTCTGCTACACTTTGCTCCACCCAACATCTAGCATTATACTACTATCATTAAGCGCTCCCGTATCTAGATATGATACAAAAGTTTGGTCACCTCGAGGATCCTACACTTAGTATGTAGTCCTCCTCACTACAACTCGATGTCTCCCAACCTCTTCTCTAGAGGTGCATGAACACTCATGGCACAACTGTCATCAGTCTTGACCTCTTTCTCTGCCTTAATTGGAGATGCCTTGGAGTCGGAAGCCTCCCCATTATTTTTCTTCCTTGGACACTAGGATGCATAATGTCCCAACTCAACACAATGGAAGCACTTCACCTTGGAGATGTCCTTCTTCTTTCTCATCCCTTGATGTCCCGGAGATGCTATAGCTACATCCTCCTCCTCCTCTTTCTTGATTCAACTTCCCTTGCCACTTCTCCCTGCCTTGGTCAACCTCTTGATCTCTTCATGATGAAGAGCTACCCACATCTCCTACCATCCTAGAAGAGTAGCACTACCAAAAATACTTTGTATAAATGTCTCCCACTCCTTAGAGACTGCAATCAAGGTGGTCCTCAGAATAGACTCCAGATCTATTGTCGACCCTATGGAAGTCAGTTGGTCAAGAATCTCCTGCAATCTCAGGAAGAACAAATCAATCATCTCCCGCTTCTACATCTGATATGACCACAACTAATTCTCCAATAGCATCTTCCGCTACACAGAAGTTCCCTGATACGAGATCGTCAAAGTATCCCACATCTCCTTTGTTGTGTTTTTCTTAGCAATATGTGGTATGGCATGATCTTTGACACCGTCTACGATCATGCACTTTTCCCTCACCATTGCATCCTCATACTTATCATTCTAATCTAGTTCGACTAGGATAACCATAGTTCTCAATGCAAAGTCCTTAATGTGATGTCAATCCAGGACTGCCATGATCATGACCTTCTAGATGAAAAAGTTGGCAGCCCCATCCAGCATGTTCTAATCCCTCGGTCCGCTCACTACCATTTCATCTCCTCTTATAGAATCCCTCTGAGTTTCAACTCCCCTTCTAGAAATCTCCCTCTAAGTCCTAATTCCCAGCTAGAAATCCTCTCACCAAATGTCAAACCGTTCCTCTCCAATCCTCCTTGCAACTACAACTCGGATCTGGATTTCTTGGCTAGAAATCCATCAAGTTAACGACTCCCTCTACCTTGGTTCTTTCCCCTTAGGTATTGCTATACACCAACAAAAACAACACCCCACCAAATTCTCAATCAAAATGTGCGCACAGCTCCCCAAGCCCCAATAACTGAAGAAATTGAGCCTTTCAGGCTCCGCGCAATCCCGAAAATGGCAGAATCTGTTCCTCCTAGCAATAGTGTTGATCCTTCCCGATTAAGAAAGATGATGGGGTACTGTGTAGGTTTGATCTTCCCTTCTCTACCTCTACGCTGACCCTCCTCCTAGCTCGAATTGATGACACAGGCTCTGCATCACTTCTTCTCTTGCTTATTATGCTCTAGAACAACATCGTCTCTTGAGAGAACTGCTATTGTTGCAAATTCTCTGGATTACTGTTCGTGCCTTCAGTTCTAATGTGATCTGCAATGCTCTAATACCATGTTTAGATTTCTAATCTTGAAATGATAGAAATCCCTACTGCATTATCTAGTTTAATTTATCCTACTTGTTTATTCCATTAACAAGTTATTTATAAATATAAATACTGAAATAAACACAAATGCATCCTTAACTCATATACATATCAACAACTAAAATAAATGAGACAAACACATAAGGGACATCATTAGTTTTGGACAATCATCCTTGGAAAAACACAATGTGGGAAAACTGATGCAACCTATATGAGGGTTTTATTATTATGTAGGTTCTAAATACAACTAGGGTGCTTGAAATTGCTCACCCAACAAAGAATTCCCTTAGCAATAGTACCTCTCCTTGGAGAGAGATATTCTAGCTAATCAATCACTGGATGAACAATCCCACAACAGTTATGACAACTTCCACTTCTCTGTGTCACTCTAATAGGGACTACATCACCCTCTAAGCTCACCAACACTCAGTCTACCCCACGAAAGTATCTTAGTGCTACCTGTTAGCCTACATCAACTTTGCTAGCCTCTACATCAGCCCCTTGGCTCTCTTCGTGAACTCTCAGACCCTCAGCATCACCCACGCTAGCCTCTTCAGCCTCTGCGTAGCTCCCAACTACTTATGTGTCAGCCTCTCTAGGCTCTATGCTATCTCTCTGGTACTATCTCTAACTCTCTCCTATGTATTCTCAGCCTTCTACCAAACAACCCCTTGCTGCAACAAATCACTAGCTCGATTCTCTCAGCAAAAACCTACTCCAAAAAATCAAAGTGACTTATCAATTTGTTGTATCTCCAATTGACCCTCAAGCCTCCTCTTATACTTTTCATGTTGAGTCTTCAACAACCAAGACTAAGTCCCTAATCAATGGCTAAGATTAGATTTGGCATGATCCATGTAATTTAGAATATTCTCACCCAGTTTTATATTAATACCCATTAGTATTTTAATTTTCCTAAGTTTAGACTTACGAACCCCATTAAAAATATTAATTATTTTAATATTTCTCCAACTAGGTGGAATTTCCCCAAACCATTTCTAGGTCATGGATACCTTATGTGCCTTAGCCTCTCCACCAATTTTCATGGCTAGAGCACATATGATGCAAACAAAAATGAATAATATGTGGTAAAAATAGACTAAGTAATAAATGGTGTGTGGAATCCAAGGTTGTGCGGAAGAAAAGGTTCAGGTGGAGTTAATGATTTTTGGAAGTTAAAGCTTATGCAATGGAAAATCCTATGTGGATGTAAGAGTATGTTCCACCACACTAGACAAGCAGGGACCAAAACAAGCTAGGTGACATGGAAAGACACATGGCAAAAGGACACGGGGCAATGACATGGAAATAACAAGTGATGACACGTGGCAGGCATGCTTGGCATTTTTGGCTAGCTAAATGAAAAATTGGTAGTTGACAAGTGGCAAGAAAAAATTAGCACTCGGAGAAATAGCAAGTCTTGATTGGTTGCAGTGGATGATGTGGGGATTATGGATCCCATATCATGTTGTGAGCTATTGGAACACTGTACTGCTAAAATGGAAACAACAATGAATCAACCCGAGGGGAAAAGTCCCAAAGTAACGAGAAAATAATTGTCAATTACAGTTTGTCTACCAAGCTAGTATAGAAAAGTGATGATTCATCCCATCAAGGTTTTGACTAATTCTTTCGAAAACTTATAAGATTTATATGTCATTTTATTTTCGGTTACTGATAGATTGTGGAGATAACATAAAAATAATTTCCATCTTTTTGACACCAAGTTAAATCCATAATAGTTTTCCTAAAGTAGTTGGGGTATTATTAATCATTATATGTTGAAAGATAATAAAAGAGTTCGTCATTCCTTTTTCAAATAGTTATTATTTTCCCTCTCACAGTTATGATGACAATATAATAGAGATTTATAAGCTTTATAAATCAACATAAGAAATTCTAACAAACTAAACTTAAATTGTAGTTGCAAAATCTCTCTTGGAAAATTTGGAAAGCATTCAATTAGAATAAAACAATTTGAAGTTACTGTCACTAACAAAAATAATTCCCTATTGCTCAAAAAGGTGAATGTTAGAACTAAATTTACCAAAATAAAGTTACCATATATGGTCAATGGACCTTTTAAATGTTTATTAAAGTTGTATCTATCTTGGTCTATAATACAACTTGCTTAAGAGAAAGCATCACTTGCGGAAACCTAAAAAAACATATTCTTTGTTTATATGCCTAAGAGAAACATTGTTTTCTGAGACACCATACAAGATTGTAGGGCTCCTTCTTGCATGCACATATTGGAGATTCATAATTTGAACATATTAAAACCTAAAACTACAAACCTAAAACAACAGTATGACCTGTGTGAAGACCTCATAGAAATAATATTTCAAGTTTCAATGACATGATAATGCAATATGATATTGTGGTATTCTTTAGAAATGGAAAATTAAGTTCAAATAGGAATCTCCCACCAAACAACTTAATAGAGCACACATTAAAGAGTCCAAAATTTACTCATTCATGATTTCATCTACCATAACAAAGTTAGTTGCGAATGAATAGTCTATTGCCTATGAAAACTTCAAAAATGTTATAGAGTGAATAAGGCATTAAACTCTTGCAACAAACCCCTAGCAGGTAGAGTAGACCATCGAACAATTTGTGCTTTTTAATTGATGCCAAACTCACGAAGAATTGTTACACACACATTCTCATTGATGTGAAACTCATGAACCATTGTTGCACACATGTTGTCATTGATTTCAACTGTAGTAGTGTCAGTAACATCGAAGGAAGAACAATAGATTAAATAGAAGAGGTGACAAAGGAACAATGAGAATAATAGATCAGGAAAAAAAGGTTGAATATGTTGGCTAAGTAAGCAGTTCAAGCACATGTTGATCACGCAGTTGAAGGCCAAATAGGTTGGTTGAGCAAGAAATTCAAGTGCAAGGAAGGAAAGCCAAGAAGGTCGAGAAGGCCAAAGGTTGAGGATGTAGAGGAAGCCAGAAAGGCTAAAAAGGCCAAGAAGGAGGTAGCCCTAATGATCGATCTTGGTCATAAAGGGTCAACAGGCCAACTCCCAAGCGATAAGACCCTTTTGGACTTCAAGAGTATTGGAATTGTCAAAAGACAAAAAAATGTGCAAAATTCCCAATATGATATGGAGATATGTGGGGAAAAATAAAATAAGTAATAAATGGTGTCTGGAATCCAACGTTGTGCGGAAGAAAAAGGTTCGTCTGGAGGTAATGGTGTCTGGAAGTTAAATCTTGTGCAACAAAAAATCCTGTGCAGAGGTAAGAGTATGTTCCACCACTCTAGATAAGGAGGTACCAAAACAAGCTAGGTGACCTCGAAATGCACATGGAAAAAGGATAGGTGGCACTGACATTAGGGAAATTTTGAGGTCTTAAATGGGCCTCCTAATGAAATTATGAAATATTAGTGGAGATTAAATTACAAAATCAAATTTTAGAGGGAAAAAAGAAGAATTTTTTTTTCAATTCGTATTTTCAACTTATCTCCCTATGGGTTTACTCAAATTTCGAGCGGTAATACTCATTGGATGAAAAAATTTATTCCTCGTCCAAGGAGTACTAATGTTGCATACTTTTGATGGACCCTACTACACTAAAAATGATAAATACGTGAAGAACATTATTGCAATCACGCTCTTCATGTATTTTTCATTTTTTGTGTAGTAAGGTCCATCAAAAGTATGTAACACAGGTACTCCTTAGATGAGGAATTAAATTGTGCATCCAACAAGTAATCCTGCTCGAAATTTAAGTAAAACCATAGGGATATAAATTGAAAATACGAGTTGAAAAGGTAGTTTTCTTAATTTTTAATGTTTTTACTTTTTCACTCCAAAAATGGTGAATCATCCCCCATGGTTGACATCATCATCTTAAATCCAATTGGTTCTTATAAAAATTATTATAGTTCTACATTTTTCGTAGGAGGTCCATTTTATACCTAAAAATTCCCCTAATGCATGTCAATAACAAGTGATGGCACGTGGAAGACATGTTTAGCGTTTTTGGCTAGTCAAATGGACATTTGGTAGGTGACACATGAAAGAACACATTAGCACTTGTACACATGGAAAGTCTTGATTGGTTGTAGTGGATGATGTTGCAGGTCATATGTTAGATTATGTGGGGATTGTGGGTCCCATATTATGTCGTGTGCTATTAGAACATTGCAGTGCTAGAATGGAAACAATAATGAATCAACCTGAGGGACAAAGTCCCAAATTAACGAGAAAATAATTGTCAATTATAGCCTGTCTACCAAGATAGTGTAGAAAGGTAATGATTCCACCCATAAAGTTCTTGAAAAATGCTTTTAACATGGAATAAGAAACTCAGTCTAAGGATATTTTTTCATCAACATATCAACATGTAGAAAGTGAGCAGTGAGCCCAATCTACCTGATATCCAATGAATTTGTCAACAAATGGTCATGAAATAATGTCACATGGGAGTTGATTAACACTTAAGGGCTTAATGAAATATTGGGCACGGGACTTTGATCTCGTTATATTACCATATTGGCATGTAAGAAGAAAGGTGGGAACTTGAACTACCCGATATCCATTAAAAATTTAAAAGTACAGTCCCAACACATGGTCATAGTTGAGCCCCTACAACTAGAATAAATGGACTCTGATCCTAGATTTGTTGAAACAATTTTAAAAATGGTCACAAGCGCTCAAGGGTTTAGTCCTGAGGGCTAAGGAACCACGAAAATAGAAAATTAATGCACATTATCCAGATTGGATCCCCATGGCATGTTGGATTTGACCAAGTCTATTCTACTAATATCTGAACTAAGAGAGGTTTGAGTGGGTATGAATAATTTGAAAGTGTGTGTGATCAAACACATAGAAGAAGAACCGAGAAATATGAACTATGTGGAGATGAAGGCAAAAGAATTCCGAGGATAAAGTATATAGAAGATGCGCGACTTGGACAGGGAATATGTTCAATCGAAGTGTGGATAAAGGTTGTGAAGTCTATAAGTGTGATGTGATTTGAAATATAATTTTCTTTCTGGATTCTAAGTTGTGAAGAACAAGAACAAAGTGTAGCATGTAAGAGATTAGTGTTAGTACCATATACAAGATTGTGTAGAAGCAAAGACCAGAATAGATATGAGATGCAGTTGAACATCAAGCTGAGATCAAAGTAGAAGAGATGATAAAGAAAGGATGAGAAAAATCAAGAAGTTTGTATGAGAAAGTTTCATTCGAATGCTTGTGGATATGAGTATGAAAATGTTATGAAATAGGGATTTGATATGCATATCAAGTTGGTGCCTATAAATTAGGGGATCAAAGTCTCCTTGAGGTTGGTGCTTACAAGTAAAGGGATCAAAGTATCCTTCACATGTGATGCGTATAAATCAGGGGATCAATGTTTCATTTAGTTTGGTGCCTATAAATTAGAGGATGGGAATCTGCTTCAGGTTGGTGCCTATAAATCATGGGATCAGTGTCTTCTTAAGCTCGGTGCATGTAAATCAAGGGATTGGTGCCTATAAATCTAGGGGGATGGATGTCTTCTTCTCGTTGGTAATAGTAAATTGATGTAATAGTAGGTTAGTGCATGCATTCATACATAAAGAAGAAGTTGTTCCATGGTTTTCTCCCATATGGGTTTCCACATAAATATTTGTGTCTCCTCATCTATGTGTATTGGTTGATGTATGATTTTTATGTGGTTTAACAAATATAGCTTAAATATCCTAAATATTGTTAAAAATTGTATAATATTGATTCATCGCCCCCCTCTCAATATTATCATGGATTCAACATGGATTCTACATGCATTTGGTCCATGGAAAGAGATCAATTGGCTATTATAGTTTCAAAATGATTCCAAAGCAACTTCTCTAAAAATCTTGCAATAAACTTCTAGCAAATAAAGTGAGCCATACATTTAACTTACCTACCCTATTAGGTATAGGGATGTTCAAAGTTAATAAGTATCTCGAGTAAACAAGGGCTATCAATAGAGAATGACAACTACAAAGATGTATCACTGGTTTTTTTTAACGACATTGTCTATTGGAGCCACAACTTCACCTAGAAAATATATTTTGGTCTGGAATCTAGTAATTTCTCTTTTCTAGAATAAGTTTTTTTGCTTATTTTATATTTAATTGTGTTTAACTATTTAACTATTTTATATTTAACTATGATTGTATTTTATTTTTAACTATTAAGTCTTTTATATTTAACTGCGACGATATATATATATAACTATTTAATTTGGTGTTTTTTTTGGGCATGACTATTAATGTCAAACGTGCCCACATTTTTAATTTAATATTTTCACTAATATCAATATTTACATTGCGTTAATAACTTTTTCGATATTCTATTTTATATGGGTAAAGGTAGGTAAACAACATTAATGAAATATTTCATGAATATCCAAATTTATTAATATATTGCACCTATACCCAAATTAACAATAAAAATTTCATGGATGCCCACATGAAATAATTTAAAATTATTTAGAACATGTACCTCTCTTTAAATATAAATTATTTTGATTGGTTTACATATTATCACGTGGAAATTACGTGAACATTTCATGGGCACTTTTAGGCCGAAATTTCCTCTAGTGGGTTCTTGGTCCATGTCATGCCTCATGAGAACTAAACCTTCCATGAAAATAACTCTTTACATTGTGTCCTACAAAATTAAGAAGCAATCTATTCAAGATGCAATATGTTGTGAAGCCCATTGGATTTGATTAGATTGAAGTTACCATCTAGTACCCAAGGAGACTCCACGAATAAGTACTTGAGCCAATGGATATAGTTGAAGAATACGGTTTTATCTCTAGGAAGTGTGGGTCCATTAGCATTAGACAAGTAACATATATCCTCTCACCCAATAAGCTAGAATTTAACTATTAAGACCATATATTTCATAGAAATTTATATGACTAAGACCTTTTGATAGCTCCAAAATATGGAAAGTCTACCCACTTGCCCCTAAGTATCTATTATCATTGATTAGAAACCTCTAATCCTTTTGGAGGCAATAATCTCTATTGATTCACTTAAGTTTTTTTTTCTTGAACCATTAAAAGAATTGGATTTTCCGATCTCCATTTAGCAATGAGGGGACATTTCTTACCTTTATAGTTACTACTCCTAATTTTTTTAGAGATAAATTTCATTCTTGCAAGTGGGGATCATTAGGGTGATAACCTTCATATGTTAACTTGATTTTGCGAGAGTTGAACATAGTTCCTCTAAGATTTTATGGTTTCTCTTTATATGCTTTCTCTTTTCTTATTTATGTGGCTTAGGGGAAGCTTTCAATGGTTGAGTCAGGTTAGTGCTAGATATTTCCAAGATTTCTCTCTGATCTTGTCCATGTGATTTGAGGAAATAATTGGTCATAATTTTGACTTGGTGTTCAACAATGCAAATAGGATCATTTCCCTTCCAAGATTTTACAATACATAGTTTGTCTAGGGAATAAAGGTCCATATATTTGGACTCTTATTTCTTCTTGTCATCCTCTAGATATACCATAAGAATTTATTGAAGAACTAGTTCCAAGATCTCTTTATGGATCTTATGGATAGTTTTTGTTTTAAATTCAACTTCGAAGGAATTGAGTGAATCCTTCATTACTATATCTACGGGATCATGGTCAAAATGTGTCGCTATCAATGGTTAAAGCCATCTATGGCATTAGCTATCCTTCTACTGTATGGAGGCCAAAGGGGCTAAGGGAGCTTCAACGATAGATGATAGGCTTGTTTAATCCCTTGGGGTCCTTGCTTTCCACCAAATCAGGTGTAGTGGCTACAGAAAGAAGAGGGAAATTCCTATAGAGATTTCCAAATTCTCGACAATGGTGACATATAAATGTGATCTCCTCATAATCTAGTTTTTCTTCAAAACATCATCATGGTAGTATATGCGAACTCATACAAGAAACCCTAAAAAGAAACCAAAAACCAACCAAACAGTTACAATACTCATAGTTTAAAGGCTCTAAATAGCCAGATCTCTCATTATGCCACAAAAATATTTTCAGAATTTAAGTTTAACGTGAGATGCTTCAAAAAACCCTTCATGCATTCACAAGAAAAATTCAAATGATAAGCCCGGAATCAAAACTAACTGGGATCTTCAGAAAATGAAATCCATGAGTTGGTTGGTTCAGCCAAAAACTTCCCCGAATGCTCGGTAATCTCAAAAAAAGGATTTCCTGCACAACATAATTCAACCATTAAAAAAGAGGGAGAAAACGATACTAAAATCCTCATCTAATGGAGATACCTACCATCATATTCAAAAATTTAACAACCATTCAAACCCTAGTGATTAAATAAGATACTCTGTTTAAAATCACTCTTCATAAAGCTATCATCAATGGCTGTAATTAAAAAACATGCACAGAAATAAAATATCGTACAGCATTTCCGAAAGAGTAACACGAGCAAGATTTCAACTCCAAAGTCTTTCTTTATTGCACAAAAAAAATGACTACAAGAGAGCTTTATATAGCATAACACTCCTAGATCGAATGACCCCTGACACCCCATTTAAAGGAAAATTTCCCCAACAACTAGTTTGAGTGATCCATGTCAAAATGATCTCGACCGTCGATGAGGATCAAAATCTCTTTTAATCTCATCTGCCGAAATTGTAAATGCATTTTAATACATTAAAAAAATAAAATCTTGCAATTATTTCCTCAAAAAATTGACTTATTATTATTTTATTTCATTTTTCAAATTTTTATTTATCTTTTTGAATTTATTTTTAAATTTTATTTTATTTTATTTTTTATATTTTTTAGTTATTTTTAATTTTTTTAATTTTTTAATTTTTTATGAGTTTTATTGGACCCTCGAACTTAGCCTTTGGAAAAACCACCTAGGACCTAGGACTATTGAGGGGATAATGTATTTTCTAACCCTCAAGACACTTAACATCATAACCTTTACAATTTTACATCTCAAGGCGAAAAACCCATTTGACATAGACCCTAATAAACTACCCACTTCTGCGACACAAATATAATCTAACAGATCAAGCAATTTGTAATAACCTAACCAAATAATTTGGATTATTTCCAAATTACTTTTACATAGACTCGAAGCACACTAAGATTCCCCTAAGATTCTAAGGACAAAATCCATTCCAGCTTTGGGTTTAAGCTGAAGCAAAACTATGCCGATCATGGATCGGTGAGACAAAAAACCTTTCGAAAGGTAGATTATCACTAGAAAATTAGGTTTGCCTAGGAAATTTACATACCTGACTCAGATCTTCTAATATTATTTACAATTTACACATGCAGATTGTGTTTACAACATAACATGATCAGGTTGATGATGACAGTTGAATGGCACGGACACTTCGATCAAGCGTTATCGCTTTTTTGAAAAAGCGGGTGTACTCCTATGGGTAGTTGACACGCAATGGTCAACACATCTCATCTCCTCTGTTAGAAAGGATGAGATTATTTCATCAAACGACAAGTCAGTTGCATTGCTACATATTGCAATAACCAGACTATTCAACGAATCTAGTAGAGAACGCAACAAACTAATGCACTTATCTTGATCTAAAATTTTGATATCAACAGACGATAACTAACTTACCACAGTATTAAATGCATTCAGATGCTCTATCACCAAGTCTCCATCTTTCATCCTTAGGTTATATAGCATTTTCCGTAGGAACAATTTATTCACCAAGGACTTATATTGGTACAAAGTCCCTAACTTGTCCCACAAAGCCTTCACCGTAGCTTCCCTTGATACATTCAACAATACTAAATCTGAGACACACAATCGTATTGTGTTCTTTTCCTTCCGATCCAACTTCTTCCATTCTTCATCACACACTCTCGTGTTTAGTACCCAGATCTACTACGATCCACTAATCTTTATCCACCAACAGATCCTCCATCTTGAGTTTCCACAACTCAAAAATCTGACCATTAAATTTTTCGATCTCTATCTTTCCATTGCTCACCATCTTCTTTCACCACTAGAATCAATCCCGCTGATCTCCCACTGAACGGGGTCTACCACAGACCTGAGCAAAACCCCTCAGCAACAAAGGTGTCCCCTTGAAGCGAAAACAACTCTGATACCAAATGTAGGTTTTAACCCTGTACAGAAATTACCTACATACGAATTCTAAAATTGAAAATAAATAATGCGAGAGCATAACACATAAAACACATATACACAGAGATTTTCCCCTCGATCGTAAAATCGGGACTACCAGCCTCATTTTTCATTTTGTTCCTTTCAATGTTATAATACATATTTATAGATGTCAAAGCATCCAATACCATGGACCGAAAACCATCATGTCCAAAACCATGTATGAAAATCATGCACAAAACTATAGAGTGGGGTTACCTACTCCCCTCAAACCCCCCATGACTTCCCCCTGCTATGCAATTGGTGGAACAAAGGGGGGCTACGCCCCCCTCTTAACCCCTCGGTTAACTATGTGGGCTAGTCGTAAAAATAATATAACACAACCCAACAATCCTAGCTCCCAATTTTGCAGTGGCATAATTCTCACAAATTATGTGATCCATTCGTGCCTCACATCTTACTCCTATGGGTATAGGCTCCATATATCAAGTGATAATCTCATGTATACCCCATGACCCTCCTCCCACCTCGCCACACGATGAACTCTACCATCCCATCTTCGAATGGTGTACCCAAAAACTGCCAGAAGCCTACATGACCTTTTGTAGAACAAGTATATCATCCCCTATGTTGCATGACCCTGCAATGCTCCAGAATTCCCTACCTAAGGTGTGTCATAGAAACCTCCCATATTCATTATAACCCTCAAGGGGGTACTCAGGGGAAAATCATATGCCCTCTCTACAACATACCATGTCATCCCTATCTGTCCATGTGTCAGGATGCACATAGTTTGTTTTCCCCAATGGAAAACTCCTCTCCTATCACTGATACTTGGGGTCACATCCATCCGCCTCAAGTCAGTCTGTTGCACCCTACTCCTTATGGTGAGGGAATCAAGGGACAAAAACCAACTTCTTTGTGACTGTTTGTAAGCCCTTATCGATATACTCAAGAGGTGCTCATCGTTGCCTATCTCTATACACCACAGAATGCCACAGCTAGAGGCTGAGTCTGTGTGCAGTAACATACATCCTGTCAGGGTTGCCACCTTTACTACCACACCTCCATGAACTTGAATGGGTGGAACTCCCATCCTAACCCTCTGATAGATCTAACAGGAAAGCCTCCCTACGTGCTAGGGGTGGTGTCACTAAGGTGCTACTGCCTGGTGTCCTCTGCACCCCACATATCCATAGGAAATCCTCATCCCCATACAATACTCTGTCTGGTGGCCTATCGATGCCATTGTTGGAAATAATACTGAGAGGGGGGATGAATCAGTATTAGTAAAATCAATAACTTTTTCTTTTCATACTTTGATTTATATAAGTATATCCAATAAAGGTAACTTGCATGTCCATGTAACTGTATTTAAGGTAGTTGGCGTATATCCAGCAAACGTATGATTCAGTTAATTCATCATATGTTAATCTTTAATCAGCGCATGAGTACTTCATTAACCATATAAATAGTAACCATGTGCACTAATAAAAAAAACAAACCATCACACATAAGAAACATACATGAACGCCAAGATTTAAGGTGGAAACCCACTGCGCGACAAAATTCACCTGCTGCTATCTTCTTTTAATATAAGAAAAAATAGTTTACAATATTGTACTGGTGCAAACTCATACCAGTACACATGCACACACCTGTAGAAGGCTACAACCTTCTCTCCTTCTCAAACTACTACTAGAAGGGAGCTACAACCCCCTAGCTCTTGTATTAGCCGATCCATTTACTAGTACATAGGCACTGACCTAAAGAAGGCTACACCCTTCTCTCTTCCTCCAGGGACATCGTTTCATAAATTTTCAGACTGGATACTATTGGAAGACAACACCACAATCTGAAGGCCACGTTTCATCAAATTTTCATACTGGACCCACCAGCAACATTGAAGCTCAAAATAAATCATTACTACAATACAACCATCAAATACATCTGCATCAACAAATCACTTAAACTCAATCATCAATCTCTAAATCTACCACAACTCAATCAATCATTCAAAACCCATCATCACTGAAGGAAATGACAATCACTCAATCTAAAAATTTAGAACAATGTCACCAAAACATAATGCAGAACCCAGAACTCTGCATCAATCACCAGAACCAACTACAACTTCAAATATCATTTTTTATACTATATACGATACTTTATTAGGTTGAACCTGCATGTATACGTGCTTTTATCAAAGCGAACCAGCGTACAAATCTGCAAATACTAACTTGAAAACTTCACAGTGATTCCAGAATTCAGTCATACCAAGATCATAACATTTACAAAATAAAACATGCGTCGGTACTCAGATCCAAACTATCCATGATCAAACCACATAATGAAAATTCATTTTAGGTCTTATGATCTCAATCCTTCATCCATGATCAACCATATAGGTGCATCCTTAGTTCAGATCAAGAAAAGCATCAGAAACCCATAACCTACATATTTGATCTAACACTTCATAAGATATTCAATGATTTCACCCACTGACCTAATGATCTTCTCCTCATATAGTTTTATGCCATTATCAATACCTTAGATAAAAACCACTTAGGACCAATACCTTGGACCAAATACCTCGGACCAATACCTTGGACCAAATACCTCAGACCAATACCTTGGATCCAAAACCTTGATTTTCCATCCCATACATGTCTTTGAATGTGTGTTTATACGTATGCACTCTTTTTGTTCTATGTGCCCGCATGTATAGGCTACTTTGACAAAGTGAACCAATGTATACCTCTCTGTCTTCAATCTCTGGAGTCTGATCTATAATCCTTTGATGTTAATGTGTTGCACTGTGAACTATCATCTATGTGAGTTGCCATCAAGGACAACACCTATATGATAATGCCAAGAATGACCTCCTTTGATCAGCCCCTGTAAGGGTATGTTGATCATCACACAGCTCTACCCATGATCCACATGCCAGGACAACACTTAGAGTCCACCTACTCTACTATCGATCTAGCTATACACTAGTGCTGCTTAAAATTATAATATAAACTTGTGGGTGTGTGCCCTCAATCCCCAGATCGAGTGAATAACTACTACCATTATCGAATGAATCCATGATGTGATGGGGAATTCCGCCTTCATCCCAAAAATAGTTTGGTCCTCGAGCCCCTCTAGCAAGTCATGGCCCCAACTGAAATATGGCCATCGATACATCCTAACACCTAGCCTGCTCCATCGGGTACCAGCTCAACCCCTCTCGCCATCCAACCCCATGAGAGGGATCAAATGTAAGAGCACCAATATACGTAATAACTCCACCCTCTGACTCTTGAGTGCTACGCCCTATGCAACTCATATTGCCTCATCTCAATATCATGGTCAACATATAAAATCTGTCTAGGTAACTCAACCACTCTCCCTCCAACATGTAGAGGTCACCTAACAATACAATAGGCCCACTCTATGTAAGCCTCAAGAGAGCTATTGACTGTAAGTACTATAACTTTGGCAGTTGCCTGCCATCTACCTCCATCATGGACTCAACAAGAGTCCTAAGCTGCCTCACCATACATAGCTCCTCAAGCATAACATCCTCATCTAGCTCACGCTCCTCAAGGTGCTTTCCTTGCTGCTGTAGGAAGCGGTCATCTGGGAACTTTGTCACAGCTCTGGGTACCTCTATGCCTATTGGCACCTTTCCAATTGAAGGTCCTATGGGTTTGAGCCCAATTGTCACCACCCACATGTCAATCGAGGCTACTAAAGGAAACTCCCGCAAGGGCGGCTCCTATGTGAGACTAGGTGTATCTACGTGCTCCTCATGACCTTGTGTACCCCCAACATCATGCTCGACCTCCTCCTCCTCAAGCTTCTAATATCTAAAGCCATGTCTCCACCAACAAAAGCACATCCTAGTCTCACCCTCTAACTGTCCCTTGCCTGTCTACTCCTTTTGAGGAGATCAAGTGCCCTCATTTTGTCATCTCTCCCCATATGGTGTAGATATTTTTACTCCCATGGCTTGTGCACCTCCCTCAACTGAGCCAACCTCTCATCATTCCAATGGATTTCACCCCAAAATTCTTGCATACTGAATCTCCTTTGAGCCATGGGTGGTGTACAGTGTAACCTGTCACTATGCATACAAGCCAAAATCACCCATGATCTAGTTAGCTACCCCGCAACTAACCAAGATCATGGCTCTGATACCACTATAATATTCCAAATTGAAATTTACAACTAATAAAAGACACGTGAACTAGGATATAAAAAATAAAATCATGAATAGGCATGCACCATCGAAAACCTCAAGAAGCTAGGCAAATAAGTTGAGACATTTTATTAAATTATGAGCTCTAAGGAGTACATATAGGAAGGAACAAGTTAACTTGGGCTTGAATAAGAAATTTGGAGCAAACCCAAGTGAAGGAGATGACCGCAAGAGCTAGGAAACTTTGCCGCAAAATCCTTCTACACAAACCTAGAAATTGGCAACTACTCTTGCACTAGAAATGCTGAAAATGACCCTTTTTGATTCCCAAAATCACCTGAAAATGTAGTTGTAGCTTCTCCCAAAAATACTCATCTAAACCCAGAAAGGGATCTGCCCCAAACCAACCACCTGTAAACCCACAAAATGATGCAATTACCCTTTGAATAATAAAATGTACTATTCAACAAAAGGATATTTCTGGCCTAAATACTACTCAGAAAATTCTGTAAATTTAACTCTAGACTCCTTTCAACAAACCCACAAAAAATAGGAAGGGATTTGGCTAATTCTGACCTTCCAAAATTTCCCTATTTTGGCACTAGGCGCTCGTGAACAAAGTTTGTGTCCCCAAGTGATGAAATCTTCTCAAACCCTCCTTATGCCTACTCACTCTACTAAGGAAGTGTTTTAGGAAATTTCATTTGTAGTAGGAGAGGTGTCCTACCACAAATTTCAACACTTAAGAGCTGAGCGAGACACCACACAAGTTTTTCCAATGTCCCCTCTACGTAAGCCATGGAAAGAGAAATTCATCCGTCTCAAAGGAAATAATATCTAACCCCGAAATTCTCCACAAAAATTAGTCTTCCCATGGAGCAACTTCTCTAAATTTTTCCCAACAAAGACCACTCAAAAATAGCTGAAATAAGTGGCACTAGATTGATCAGATATTGATCCAGGACTTTAATGATAGCTCAAAATTCAAAGTGTTCAAAAGAGTGTCAAACCTGAGCGACTCGATAGATCTCGCTTCTTGATTCTGGCGCCGTGAACGTTTTGCAAAATTGACACCATATGAAGAAGTTATTTCCATTTGAAAAGTTTAATAAAATGCAATTTCCAAGGATAATTGATTTTTGGGAAATAATAAAAAAGAATATTCCAAGGAATAGTCTTTGGAATATTCCCCAAAATATTCCTTTTGGGTGACCAATCAAGAGTTGACACGTGACAAACCTGGAGGCCACCACGTGGCTGTGGAATGGTCATGTAAAGCTATGTTTGGGGTCATAGGGGATCGAACCCATGACCTCTGGTAAGACTTGAATGCATGCAACCGACTCCGCTATGGTGGATCTTAACAAACTATAGTCAAATGTTCTATTTATGGTTTAATGGATTGCGATTTGGGGGTTAGGACCGCCAGCGGTCTTACCAACCAACGGTCCCCAAAAGCGATCACATGTGCGCCGATTGAAATTAACCGCATGCTGTTTGCATGTTGACTACCAACCCAACATTATCCCTAACCGCTAGGTATAGTACCTATCACATGCATGCCAAACACTGATAGTTATGGTCAACCTCGGTGGTCAAGCTTGGCAGAGCGGTAAAAAGGGGTAGTTATCCCAAATTAGTTACAGTTAATAGCAGTTAGCCAAATGTAGTGGATGATCACTAGGAGTTACTCATTAAATGCACTCCATAAGTGATTTTCGACCTAACAGAGTGAACCAAGAGGCTAGATAGGCTAATTGAGGCCTTCTGAAGCCAATGGAATAGTCCACAAAAGCTGAAAAAGCCATCTTCAAGGATATTTTCATGCAAGGAGATTATGGAGCTCATGGCCACCGAGGGTTGGAGGAAGTTGCTGGAGCTACCAATATCCATTCTCAGTGAACCAACCATCATTCCTAATTATAATGAGCCTTCTGAATCCATTGCAAGGGTTTATAGAAGTGTGTGAAGGCTTCTAAAGGCCGAGATGTGACACGGAAGTTTGAGGCAACCTAGTGCCATCTGTGGAGGAAGGCTTATATCGGGGATGCAGTGTTCATTTTGAGAAAATGAAGAGTCT
Organism: Pinus taeda; assembly: GCA_000404065.3. Taxonomy (NCBI): domain Eukaryota; kingdom Viridiplantae; phylum Streptophyta; class Pinopsida; order Pinales; family Pinaceae; genus Pinus; species Pinus taeda. The sequence goes on from APFE031736665.1 coordinate 25,775, forward strand.
ATTGTTGATGTCTCATATGTACTGGACACAGCAGAATAGGTTTTAGAGACGGTTGAATAATTTTGAAGAAGTTTGTGCCATCAAGAAGCTCATGGAATCTTAGTGCACCAATTGAAGGAATCAAGTCTAAGGGATCTTAGATCTCTTTGCATAATAATGACAACCATGAGAGGGATATAGATGGTTTTCTAATCCCATTGGTTCAGTCAATAACCATTGGAGTCGAGTGTGGAATTTGTAAAAGAATTGAAGCCATAATCCCAAAGAGCCAAGTCAAATTGACAGAAGCTCAAGGAGACGTAGCCCATGAGATTCGAGTCAACTCCTAGATTAAATTTGTTGTTATGTGTTGATGCTTATTTGCTTAATTATATGGCTATCATGTGTGTCTAATATCAATAAAAACAAATCAACTTAAATCACTTAAACAATTAAAAACAAATGAAGACATACACATGTTTCAAGTACTTAATTCTGTAATTGTCAACATAAGCTAGATCATATATTTATAAGCTTTGGAGTGAGAGGTTTTTGTAAGCATAACAAGTTGTTAAACCCTCATTTTAGATAAGGTGGTATCAGAGCATGATGTTTGATTGACAGAGAAATCTCTCTTCTTGTTTGACTTGATAGGTGTTCAAATAGTCAAATTCTACTATTTGATTGTTTGTAAACTGACTATTGTTTGAGTTTTCAAAGGTGAAGGGAAAGCTATTGATAAGATAAGTATATGAGAGGACAAGAAGGAAGAAGGGCTGAAGGAATTCTCCTTACCCCAAGGACCTCAAGACAATCCTTAAAGCTTAAGAGGTTTTGTTTGCAAAATTCTACTTGAATAAGAATTTGATTCTAGTGCCATTTAGTTTAGAAATTTGTCAGAAGTTCTTTGAAAGCTTTGTGAATTTTGTTGAAGTGCTTTTGTTAATTTTGACAATGACAACTTCTACAAGTGAGTTTTCCAAATCCTCCTCTTTCACAAGATTCTTTAATGAATACTTAAAGCGAGATTTGTTCATCATGATGGATATGGGCAGAGAAATGAGTACCGAACTTCGAGAGAAGTTGAATTCCATGGAGGAAGAGAAGCAGTTGATTTCTGACAAATTTCAGGAAATGGAGACAAATTCATATTGCGAATATGGACCTAGAAAATATGCATGAGTTGGAGACACAGCTCCTTGCCACCAAAGAAGCCTTTGTCAAGTATCAGCTTGAAGAAGAGGTAAACAATTCATGTTTGTCTTCAATTTCCTCTAAGAATTTTTATGTTGGTGGTTTTGAAAAACATACAAGAGGCAAAGTGTCCAAGTTAATGTCCAAAATAGGCTATGAAGGAAAAGGATTGGGAAAACATGCACATGGTATTGTTGAGCCAATAATGGTTGAGGAAAGACCTAAGTATTTGGGTCTTGGCTATGGAAAATCTTATGGAAAAAGTTTCAAAGCAGTCATGAAGGCAATTGAAACAGTTCCTAGAAGGAGTTTCATTTCAGGTTCTCTACCTCAAGTTTGTAAAGATTGTATTCTTGGGTAATGCAATTGTTTGAAACATCATTTGCAGGAAGAAGATGTACATAAACATACACTTGAACAAAAAAATTTTGAAATCTCTAAAAGCATTGAAGGGATTGATGGTTTTCCAAAGGGAGCTACTTCTTCATTTGATTCACCTCCTCATGAAGGTAATGAAGGTGAGAGAGAAAGGTATACATCTGATTTCAATCACACTTCTTTTGATTATGTTAAGCATGATAAATTTCGACATAAACATTGGAAAAGAATTGCATGTTACTTTTGTGGTTTGGTTAACCATAGTGTTTCTAGATGTTGGAAGAAAATGGCCACATACAGGAAAATTTTTGAAGGAAAGAAGGCAAGAAGATAAAGGTCTATTGGACAAGGAAAATTATGATGTCAAGAAGATGAACATGTGTTGTACTTATTGCCATAAGCAAGGACATATTGCTGAAAGGAGTTGGACTCTGAATCCAACAATGCTTCCATGAAATTTGAATAAAGTGGAGAAAGAGTATGGTAAGAATGGAAAGGAAGTTTCCATAATCGATGTGATTAAGGATGATCCACATATTGATGTCGATGTGCACTTAAAGGAAGCACCTTTGGTGTGGATTGGCAAGAAATGGTTAGAGTTCTTATCTAATTAAAGTTACATGTTTTTTTTTGATGTGAAAAGAAATGTGTCACATCTATTTGCATTTCTTTGATAATGGAATGCAAGTTGCAGGATGGAAAAGTTGAGTATGTAGACTTTATTGCAGAAAATTATATTCATTTCAGCTTTGAAAGTACATATACATGTGATCGATTATCTTGTACTTATGATTGTGCTTAAGAGAAATTTGAATAATCAAATACATGCATAAGGACAAAATGTATGAACACATGGATGTTAATGATTTCCTTGTATTTGAATATGTATCTAATTGACTTGATGGAAAGCTATCGACCATCATATTGTTTTGTTTAAACATGCATGTAATGTCAAGTCAACCTGGAAGAGTTGATTTGGTCTCCAAGATTGTAAAAGGGAGATAATGATGAAGTGTTTTATCTTTGTAAAAGAATCATTATAATTGTTTTTGTACATGCTTGACTTGAAGGGTCAGATGTTTGAAAATGCATTGTTTTTGTCAGCTTGCGATTTAGTTGATAATTTGTATACAAGATGTAAAGACATGATGATGATTCACATGATGTGAAATTTGTTTCTTTTGATGGAGCAAGAATTTATGTCATCAAGTTTTTTTCTTGTATTTTGACATCTGTCTCATGAAGAATATTTGCAGCAGCAAAGGTCACCATGGAAGTGGTTTGGAAGTGATGTTCAACTACCTTCTGTAAATTCTGAATGAGTTCAAGGAAGAAAATTCTTAACACGAGGACAAGAGTGTCCATGAAGGGAAGTGTCAACTACCTTCGAGATTTGATTCAAAGGCACCCGCCATGTAGGAAAGTGTATGAAGGCTCAAAGAAGAGGGTATTGTGCTCTCATCTACTGTTCAGAACAGTGTATGAGTGTTTTGAGGTCCAAAAGATTCCCAATGGGGAGGAGTGATCAGATATTGATCGATCACTTTAATGATAGCTCAAAATTCAAAGTGTTCGAAAGAGTGTCAAACCTCAATGACCAGATAGATCTCATATTCCTCATTCTAACGCCATGAATAGTTCGAAAAATTGACATCGTCTGAAGAAGTTATTTCCATTTGAAAAGTTCAATAAACTACAATTTCCAAGAATAATTGATTTTTGGGAAATAATAAAAAAAAAAAGAATATTCCAAGGAATACTCCTTGGATATTCCCCAAAAAATTCATTTTGGGTGACCAATGAGGAGCTGACACATGGCAAGCCCGAAGGCTGCCACTTGGCCCTAGAATGGTCATGTAAAATTATGTTTGGGTCCGGGGGGGTCGAATTCGTGACCACCGACAAGACCTCAACACGCGCTACCAACTCCACTACAGTGGTTCTTAACAAACTACAGTGAAATGTTCTATTTAAGGTTTAATGGATTGCAGTTTGGGGGTGAGGACCACCAGCAGTCGCCAAAAGCAGTCACATGTCCACCGATTGAAATTAACCACACACAGTTTGCGTGTTGACTACCAACAAATCGCCAACCCAACATTATCCCTAACTACCAGGTGTAGTACAGATCACATGTGTGCCAAACGCCAATAGTTAAGGTCAACCACGATGGTTAAGCATGGCGCAGTGCTAGAAAAGGGCAGTTATGCCAAATTAGTTACAATTAACTGCAGTTAGCGAGATTTAGTGGAGGATCACTAAGAGTTACTCATTAAATGCACTCGAGAAGTGATTTTTGACCTAAGAGAGTGAACCAAGAGGATAGCTAGGCTATTGAGGCCTTATGAAGCCAATGGAATAGTCCAAAGAAGCTGAAGAATCCATCTTCAAGGAGATTTTCATCCAGGGATATTTTGGAGCTCACTACCACAAGGGGTTGGAGGGAGTTGCGGGAGCTACCATTGTCCATTCTCAGCGAACCAACAGTCATTCCTAACTATAATGAGCCTTCTAAATCCATTGCAAGGGTTTACATAAGCATCTAAAGACTTCTAAAGGTTGATATTCTATAGGGAAGTTTGAGGTAACCGAGTGCCATCCGTGGAGGAAGGCTTAGATCATGGATGCAGTGTTCATTGAACAAATGAACAGTCTATTGTTGATGCTTGATATGTGTTTAAGATAGTAGAATAGGTTTGAGAGATAGTTGAAGAATTCTGAAGGAGTTTATGCCATCAAGGAGCTGAGGGAGGCTTAGTGCACCCATTGAAGGAATCATGTCTAAGGGATCTTAGATCTGTTTGCAGAATGATGATAGCCATGACAGGGATATAGATGGTTTTCTAAGCCCATTGGTTCAGTCAATAACCAATGTTGAACTTGTAAAAGAATTGAAGCCATAATCCCAAAGAGCCAAGTCAAATTGACAAAAGCTCAAACGAGAGGTAGCCCACGATATTCGCTCAATTATATGGATGTTATGTGTGTCTAATATCAGCCTAAACAAATCAATTTAAAAAACTTAAATAGTTAAAAACAAACAAAGACATACACCTGTTTCAAGTAGTTAATTCCTCAATTGTCAACATAAGCTAGATCATATATTTATAAGTTTGGAGTGAGAGGTTCTTGTAAGCATAACAAGGTTATAATACATCCTCCTTGGAGCACTAATTAGCTAAGGGTAATGCCTCAAAGGTCGTCCCAAAATTCCACAACCCTCCCTTCAAATGTAGCAACAAATTTACCTCCCTAGGGTGGCACTTGAAGTCCACCTAAAGAAGGGCGAGTTCTCAGCTTGGAGAACTCTATGCTAAACAACACTTGTGAGATGAACAACTTGAGAAACAATGTCTAAATGTCAAATTATCAAAAGGAGGCAATTTTTGTGGGGAGCCTTCTATTTATAATTGCTGCCTTACTTTTCCTTGTGGGTGGCGCCAAATATTTTGACCACCCTTTAGAAAATTGAATTTTCTCCCAATAGGTGTGTGTTCCTTGAGAGGTGGACCCACATTCCACTAACTTTAATATTTTAACCACTTTCCCTAAGTTTATACCCCAAAAATATGTTAGCTCCAAAATGGAAAAAATGGTTGATCTCTTCTAAAAGAAATTTATTAAGAAGGGACATTACATAGAGCCTCTTTGTTGATGTAATTTTGGTTCAAAAATATATTGCACTCAATTATATTTTGGTTACATGCACCCTTGCTATATATATGAGAAACTTTGCATATTTGTGTATAATGGTTTGGATTCTTATGGATGCATATGAATATTTATGTATTTTTTGGTCAACTAGTTTTTTGGTCCCATATTTTTCTAGTTCCACCAGTTTTGGGTTAATTGATTTGGTGAATGCTCCAATTTTTTTAACATTGGGATTATTTCCATGCAAATGCATTATCAAAATATTATAACCTAATAAAGAATGATAACAATGATTAATATCAACTAAACCCAAATGTTCTATTCAATCTTAAGAAGGTTAGAAATTAATCATAATTCTTTAGGATTTTATTTCCATGCTTGAAAAACATTTAGAGAAACATTCCAAGATCAACATAGTTTAGTCAAGAGGGTTAGTAGTGTGACAAATATATTGAAAATTAGATCTAAGTTAGACAATTAAAGAGAAAGTGTTTTTCATCTTCAACCTTTTTAATATCACAAAGGTAATAAAATCATCCAGTTTCACTATAAAATTAGAAGAAATGAAATGTTTTATCACTCATTTATTTTCTTTTCCATGAAAACAACAGAAAAGCACAAACTTAAAAATACTACATAAGAACTAACATTCATGTGAATCTCCGTATATTTGTGCCCTCCATGAGCTTTGAAGACCATTTCGATAGAACTGACCTCAATTTTGGTATTGAAATATGGTTCAATAGCGAAAGTATTTTCACCAAATTCCTGATAATCTTTCCATAGTTACATCGCTGAGGCTACATGACGTAAGCATCAGTTTGTCAAATAAGATCAAAGCCAAATTTGAATTACTATGTGTGAGATTATGCACCGGAAATAAATTCCTGTACAGCAGTGCCCTGCATGAGCATTGGAGATCAAATCAATATCATTTTATCGAGTTTTATTGTCCAATAGGGTGAACATTTTGATGAAATCCCTAATAATATTTTGGTTTGAATAAAATACATTTTTACAAGATGCAAAAAACATAAGAAATTAGGACTGAGAAATCAGCCTTTTCTAACTTGTCAGCGTGCTCATCGGTAGTAATATGCAATGCAATACGGAGTCTGGTCAAGAAATCATGACGTTCCCAGGAAAAGTGACACTGAGACTGAGCATAAAAAGCCTCTAACACAGAATGATATGCCAGTAACTCTTCATCATGTGTTTCTAGTCTTTCCTCTGCCACCATGTTCAACGGATTATTTCTCTGAGCTTTGTTGTCAAGCTCAGTTCTAGGAGAACCAAGTATTGCACTCCCTGTACATCTTTCCACAGGAGTCTCGGTGTATTTTAAGATCTGATCCATAGATTCTGTTGACTCCGTAACTTTAAATCTTTTGACATCATTACCTGGTGTAGCTTTAATGCCTCTATCATTTCCATCCTTTCTATCATCATAAACATACAGTCGTCGAGTGAGGAGAAAGTGAATTTCCTATCTGATTTTGTTCCACGTAATTTCTCTTCTTGGGCCTTCCTTCAAACTTCTTTTGAGATTGTGCATTAGCTTGCATATCCCAGGGAGATGATGCCTTCGAAGTTGTCTCACTATTTGCAGGCATGGGATATTTTCCTTCATATATGATATTGTTTGTTTGCTTGAAAAAAGGAAAAGAATAGATCAGCTATTTCATTAATCAATGACTCACAGAATATCTAAGTTCACAAAACAAATTAAATAACTCACTAAGACAAATTATCAATGAAATTTTCCACAGAATTTTGTAATACTTCCGGGGGAATGCAATGAAAAATGCATATACAAAAATTTGCAATATAATGGGTATACACAATCCCACTTGTTTAAAATGTTCCTAGTTCATCCTAAAATGTTCCTAGTTCATAAGTATAGAGGATTTGGAAGAAAAACCTAATCTACAGGGACAATGTACAAGTAGATTTATGCAAAGAAATTATAATTTAAGAAACTACAGTCAATCCTACTTGGACATGTTGGGATCAATGCCTATGTCAAGTATACAACAATCTACAATGTTGTAAGTAAAAACAACCCTCTTTATTAGTTAGCTACCCATCTGTGTGGATGGATTAAAATAGAGTATAATGGACAACGCATATTTGTCATCTTGTAGAGTCCCAGCTCAAGTGGAAATAGAAAACACTGATAATTTAGGGCAGAACAACCAACCTTAATTGGCAATGTTGGAAGCAATGCATATGTTAAATATATAATGAATGGCAATATAGCAAGTACATCCAACTCTGTGTTAGATGTCTACCTATGTATTTATGTAGATGGATAATAATAAGACCTACTTTACAAGAAGAATGGTCAATGGCATATCTTATCTATTAATGCCATGCCTTGTATCAACTAGAAAGAAAAGGTACCTTTACATTAAAGATTTCAAAATTATCTGAAAACTCTGGAAAATGAATGCATACTATTTTAACTATGAATTTGAGCTTTTGAAGGCCTGGACTTAATTAAATACAACTACATGTACTCAATGCATAATAAAATAGTGATAATCAGCTTAGACATACTAATTACTATGGGCAAAAAAATTATTTTTAAAAAAACCCTTAATTCACATCTACATACTACATACCCTTATGGAATGCCTTAACTGTATTGGTAATGATGATAAACAATAGACTCACTCTCCATTATAGCAATAACCAAATAACAAAAAATGTACATGAAGCCCCAAAAAAATAATAAAAATACAGTAAATATGTTACCTGTGAGGGTAGGGGGTACCATTTTCCTTTCAGCCATTCTTGAGCAGGTCTTAATTTGGAGTAATGGTACATTTTCTGTATATGATTGTGGGAAAATATACAAGGAAAAGCTCAGAATTGGTGCTCATAGCTTGCGTGATGATGCCCGGCCACCAGCACCCTTTGTCAGAAGCTTCAACTGCGTCTCGGATGGAGTAGTTGTAATTGTGGGGTGCCTCAGGGGGAATGGGTCTGACTCGGGTATAGCGAACATCTTCTTCTTGTGTCAATCGCTGTGCGTCGCTGTCAGGGTGGCGGTCGTCGCGTACCTTGTAATGACGCCCTCGCCCACGACCATATGCATCGACAATCACTGCCTCCGTCCAGGCACCATCTATCTGCACCTCCACTCTCGTCTTTTGGTCCATTCCTGCGATCGCTACTGTAGTACAACGAAACCCCAGAATCGCAGTCAATCAAGATCACGACAATTCACTAATGTAGTACAACGAAACCCCAGAATCGCAGTTAATCAAGATCACCACAATGACTCGACCACAGTCCAATCAAGAACGACAACAGTATAAATCTCTTCTGCAAAGTGAGTGAGAGAATCCTAAGATTGAGTAATGGCCAAGTAAAAGCTGCATGAAAATAATATATGTTGCTTCCACCTCGTCGGTTGGAAGGATATATTTTTGTAAGCCGACGCCACCGTATACCATGTGTGGTATTGTGCGCTGAGGGGCACCACCAGTCGTGCGGTTTCAATCTGGTATTTGGCCTGGTTCTATGTTATGGGGGTGTTTTGCTGGGTTGATCTTATTGGGTTTCAAGTTGGTTTAGTGCAGTGTTTTGTTTTGATGTTATTGGGTTTCAAGTTGGCTTAGTGTTTTATTGGGTACTAAATTTAGAATTAATTTATTATTCTAAATTAAATTATTATTATTATTTGGGATGTGATTTTAAAATTAAATTATTATTGTTATTTATGATGAATTGGTTTGGGAATAAATATGTACTTTCTTACAAATGTTTTTTGGTGTTAAAATAAGACTTTAAATTGTCAATAATTTTTAGTTAGAGTGATTGAGATGGTGGTTTGTCATGTTGTCCACCGTGGTTTAAGGTTTTAGTGACATGACCATTCATAATAACACTCAAACGATAAATGTCCAATTAGAGTCTAGCATCTTGGCCCCAATATTTGGTGGTATCTGGACCTTTCAAGCCTTAACTTGAATTTTGTTTAGAATTATCTAGAAATATGGATAACCAAATGATGATAAAAAAAAATTACATTAAGAAAAAAAGCAGAGTTTAATGGCTAACTATATGAAAAACCTTAGACAACTAAGAAGCCTTCAAGGTAAGTTTGAGCCATGAGGAGGTTGATCTCCCAATTAACTCACAAGTAATGAGTAATAATTTCTTATAGTATCCAATAATGTATGTAGATTTTTAGGTGTATGTCCCTTTTACAAACATTGAACACATTGTAAATTAAAACACAATAGTTATAAAAATCTTATGAAGAAAATTGTGTCGACTACCATTGATCCAGGAGGATCTTGTTAGTGGAGCATGAGCGGAGTCTTGAGTGGTTCAAAGTTGAAGTGGTCTTCAAATGATCATGATCAATGAGGTCTTTAGCTTTATCAACTTCGCAAGTGATCGTCGTCAACATTCAATGTCTAGTATATTCAGCTTCGCCATTGATGTCAATGGTTGGTATGGTTTTCACAGTGTTCGAAGGATATGGTTTTTTACCTCGTTGTGGACATGTGTTTGTCATCAATTCCACTAGGGTTTGGTTGTTGACATGTCTTTCTCATCATGTTATGTTGACAAATTCTGCTTTGTGACGAAGAGGTGTGCATGGGTTTTATTATGAAAATCAAAGTGATGTAATACATAAACCTAAGTCCTAAATCATAATACACCTAAACCCTAACCTATACCTAATCCATGCAATAAAATGCATTAACCCTAAGTTTAAAAACCCATTCGGGTCATGTAATAAGCATTACAACACATAAACCATTGCAAAACCACATAAAGCATTACAATGCATTAAAAATGGCTCTAACTGCTGGCCTAACCACGTGATGAGCTAACCATGACAGCGAGCCATTTGAGTGGACTCGGATTAACCGTCGGGGTTAACCGTTTCAGAGCCTCACCACACGGGGTTTTATAACTAATTGTTGTCATGTGAGCAGTGCACAATTAATGGTTGTAGTTGCGGAAGTTCACACCACAATGGATCAATGGTAACCATAGCATGTGAACAAACTTTATCTGCATAATCAAACTAACTGTAGCTCCTAAGAGTGCGGGGAGAGGAACTGTCGGCGAAGGTTGTCACATGCTGCAGAAGGATTGTGCGAGTAGCAGGAACCGTCGGAGATCATCCGCCACGTGGAAACTTGCAGTTAGAATGTGACTGTTCACATGGTGTCCATCACCTTTTTCCACCTAGTTAGCAAACCGCCACCAGTTTTGCACTTATCCAAAGTGTTGTTTTGGGTTTTTATTGTTAATATTGGTTTAAAGTAATGCCACCACCTTGTGACTATTCCTGAGGTGTCCCTAGTGGTTAGATCGATTTCATTCATGGCTAAATCCTAAATCCTAATACACCTAATTCCTAAATCCTAATACACCCAAACCCTAACCTATTCCTAATCCATGCAGTAAAATGCATTAACCCTAAGTTTAGAAACCCATTCGAGTCATGTAATAAACATTACAACACATAAACCATTGCAAAACCACATAAAGAATTACAATGCATTACAAATTCCCCTAAAGGATGGCCTAACCTCGCGGGGAGCCGACAGTGAGATTGGGCCATGTGAGGAGACAAGGATTAATCTTCGGTGTTAACCGTATCATATCCTAACCACCTAGGGATTTATAACTAAGCGTTGTCATGTGAGCAATGTGAAGTTAATGGTTGTAGTTGAGAAAGTTCAGACCACAGTGGATCAGTGTTAACCGTAACATGTGAGCAAAATTTAGCCGCACAGTCAGTCTAACTGTAGCCACTAACAACGTGGGGAGTGGAACTACGAGCGAAGGTTGTCACATGCTGTGGGACGACCATGCTGGTAGCCAAAACTATTGGTGATCATACGTCGGGTGGCAACATGCAGTTAGACCATGGTTGTTCACATGGTATCCATCACCTTTTTCAGCCGAGTGAGCAAACCGCCAGCAATTTTGCGCTTATCCAAAGTGTTGTTTTGGGTTTTTATTGTTCAGTTTGTTTTAAAGTAATGCCACCACCTTGTGACTAGGCCTAAGGTGTCCCTAGTGGTTAGACCGAGTTCATTCATGCCTAAACTTAGCAATGGAGAGCTCGAATGAACCAAGAAAAAACTATAAATTCACCTTTTGGTCATGAAGAAGGGCATTAGAGCGGTTTGGGAGCTTAGTGTGTAGATTCTAGAGGTTATAGGCATTTTTATTTTCAGTGTAACAGGGGCATCCGAAGTCGGAATTGGGAACCAATATAGGTGTTGGAAAGCTAATTCAAAGATATTTCTTGTGAAAGTGACTAGAAGTTCCTACGTGCATAATTAGTCTTGTTAATTTGTTGTGTAAACGATCTCCTTGGATTCAATCTTAATAAAGCGGATGCCCATCTTAAAAGCGAACCTTGAGAAGTAGTCCATTAGGGACGAACTCCATAATCAATCTTGTTTTCTGGTATTGCTATGTTTTTTCTTCTTATTACTTATGTTTACATGTTTCATATGTTTTAATTATGTTTTCGATTCATCCCTTTTCAATTGATTCTCACAGTTAAAACACTTTAAGTTAACATTCACGTCACTGTTGGCATTGATCAATTCTACTTCAGTTTAACATATGGTCATTTCAGATCAATCATGCTACTTTAGTTTCAAGAAAGACAACCACATCCACAACTATATTTCATATCTTAGATTTTTGTATTGGATATATTTTAAATGTTAGAAAGGCATCCATGAAAAAGAAAATGCATCATTTTCTGCAAAATTCATATGAAGTGACATATTAAGCATGTAATGTTTCTTTTCTTTTACTACATTTTTGAACTCATTAATCTCCCCATGAATAGCTGGCATCAAATACTAAGGTGTTACTCAAAATATCCAAGTTATTTGTTCATGATGTGACAATGCCTCTCAACATCACATTGCCAATGAGGGCTCCCAAAGGCAAAAATATGCCACATGTGCTACCATCGCTCAAATATGAAAGCATAAATCTACCACATGTGTCACCATGGCTCTAATATTTAGCAAATCCTCAAAAGTTGATCCTCAATGAAGAGATATATGTCAAAAGTTGAAACCAAGGCTTCCAAACCGAATTATCCATAAGCAACATGCTTAAAAATTTATTAATTAATAATACAAGTCTTCATGCATAAGAGTGGTCGCAGTGGGCATGACTAATTATTTTGAAAATTTATACGATAGCTATGTCATTTTATTTCGTGTTATTCATAGACTGTGGAGATAACATAAAAATCATTTCCATCTTTTTGACACCAAGTTGCATCCATAAGAGTTTTACCAAAGTAGTTGGGGTATTATTACTCATTGACTATGGAAAGACAATAAAATACTTAGTCGTTCCATTTTCAAATAGTTCTTATTTTCCCTCTCACAATTATGATGAAAATATAATAGAGATATATAAGCTTTATAAATCAACATAATAAATTACCCAGATGCGGGTGACACACTTTGATATTAATGAATACATTAAAGACCGACAGTAAGAGGACAGGGCACTTGGCTAGTGGCACCCCTCCCCATACCACCCTGAGATTCCCTCTTGACACACTACAGGCAACATTTAATGCAGGTTTTAAGCAGAAAAAAGCCACTAACTGTCTGGATATGGAGGTACCTCAGTTCATTGTTTCTCCATCTCCCCTGCTCCATTGCAACTGCCCGCCTCAAGCCTATGAACCCAGCTCTCGCACTGTAACTGGGCATCACTATTGGTTAGTTTGTTGCGTTAATTTTGGACATGGGTTTCACCATTCCCATTCTAGTTTCTTCTATCTAACCTCTGCTAAGAATGACACTGCTCCTGCTCACAATCCCTCTATTAGAGCTCCCTCTATCATCATTCCTTCTCTTACTACTCCCTCTGAGTACTTAGCCAGAGATACCAGCATGGTGAGACATCGAATGAGAAGTCGAAGATGTGGAACTCGGGGAGGTAGTTCTTGCCCTCAGACTGAGCCGCACCCTGAGCCTATTTCCTCCTCTCCTTCCTCTAAACTGTATCATCCCCAAAGACATCGGGTGGGTAAATATCCTAGTACAAGAAGTGGGCGGGGTCATGCTCGGTCTTTAGGTGCAATTCATGGTGATTTTTGTACTTCACTCTACTAATTTTCCTTTGCCCCTTCATCCTGCTCCCCACTCAACCCAATTCATGTTTTGTAGCACCCTGAATAGACCTATTATTACAGCTACTATTTCGATCCTCTTCACTGAAGACAATGAACAGACTGCCTCTGAGGTGGAAAATTCCAGACGCAACAATTGCAGAGACACAGGGAAGAATGTGATGAATGAAGGCATTTGTACTCTGCATGAAAGAACCTTGGTGGCAATCAGCATGGTGAAGGGGGTAGCTCTACAACCACGAGCCCCTCAGGTGGAACTAGTCATGACGGGTTAGCTTCACAGGTGGCATCTGGCGGGCTTGGGAATGCCCATCTGACGGATGAGCCACATGGCGATGGTGGGGAGCCACACGACAGCACGTCGAGGGACGAGGCGGATAATTGGGCAAGCCCAATTGTTGAGGAATCCATCTCGGATGATTTCAATTAGGTCAATGTGGCTTCCACGTGTCTGGACATGGCAGCTAGGGGTATGGACGTGGCTGCTAGGCATTCGGACGTGGCTACCAGGTGTATGGACGTGGCTGCCAAGTGTCTTATGTCTGGTATTTTTGTTTTTGTTAGCATCTGTTGGAATCTGGTCTCCTATCTAGACATTATGTCATGGCAAAACCTCATTATTTCTTTTGTGGTTTCTGGTCTTAAGAACTGACACCATTTTTGGTTTTTTACTTTCTGTGGACTGGTTTCCCCAATGTTGGGGCAGTCCAGATTTTTGCTGAAACACTATGTTAAACTTGGTTGAGGCTTTTTACTCTCTGTAATTTTTTGTGCATATTAATAGACTGTCTTAACTTAGAAAAAAAAAATCAACATAAGAAATTCTAAAAAACTAAACTTAAATTGTAGTTGCAAAAACTCTATTGGAAAATTTCGAAAAAATTCAATTAGAATAGAACAATTTGAACTTACATTCACTAACAAAAACAACACCCTATTGCTCAGAAGGCAAATGCTAGAACTAAATTTACCAAAATAAAGTTACCATACATGGTCACTAGACCTTGTAAATGTTTATTCGATTTGTATGTCTTTTGCTATATAATACAAATTGCTTAAGAGAAATCCTCACTTGCAGAAACCTAACAAAACATATTCTTTGTTTATATGCCTAAGAGAAGTATGTTTTCCCAGACATCATACAAGATTGTAGGCCTCCTTCTTGCATGCACATATTTTAGATTCATAATTTGAACAGGTTAAAACCTAAAACTACAAATGTGAAACAACAATATGACCTTTGTAAAGACCTCATGGTAATAATCTTTCAAGTTTCAATGACATGAGAATGCAATATGATATAGTGGTATTCTTTAGAAATGGAAAATTAAGTTCAAATATGCATCTCCCACCAAACAACTTAATAGAGTACACATTAAAGAATCCAAAATTTACTCTTGCGTGCTTTCATCTCCCATAACAAAGTTAGTTGTGAATGAATAGTATGTTGCCTATGATAGCTTTAAAAATATTACAAAGTGAATACTCTTTAAATTTTGGCAACAAACTACTAGCAAAACAAGGTAGACTATTGAACTATTTGCGTTTTCATTGATGTCAAAGTCATGAAGCATTGCTACACACATTTTGTCATTGATGTGAAATTCATGAACCATTGTTGCAGACATGTTGTTATTGATGTCAATTGTAGTAGTTTCACTAATGTCGAAGGAAGTGTTAACACCCAGGTTGTTCCCTATGACTCCCAAGGGAATACGGCCGGGATAACCAATAACCAATCTTTGGATTACAGTTTCTAGCCCAGCTGTAATGAGAGAGGGCTCCCTCTTTAAGGTTTGTCTCTGTTATATGGAAGTTTTAGGCTAGTTATGAATTTAAGGTTTTTGGTTTATGTTTGGTTGGGAGGATGTCTTTCTGAAAACTTTAAAGTGTAGTTCTGTAGGTAAAATTAGTCCATTGGGCAATGGAGTCTATGGCTGTTGGTTTCTTGAAATCCTGAGTTAGATGCAGCTGGAGTTACAGGGCCATTTAGATACTTCATGAAACAAAATTTAAATTGTGATAATGGAGTGTAAATAACCAGTGAAAAGCAGTTAAGAATTTTTCACTAAGCTGGGATGTGAGAAAGGGATGTATTCCCCAGGAGCAAACTTGAATTCCTGAAACAATAATCACTGTGATGATATAGTGTGAAAGGGTAGCAATTAAGAATTACGCTTCCATTACTATAACTGAAGAAAAGATATTTAAAATAGCTTAGATTGAGTTTAGGGTAATCTGTGATTAAATCCTGGAACTATTCTTTTTTCTTGCTATTAACTGTCTAAACATTGGAAACGTGAAAGAGATATGAAAGATAAAAAACACATAACAAAGAGTTACAAGAAAAACTTATTGTGTCATGAGATACGCAGGAATCCTGCAAATTTCAGCTAAACACCAGCAAAACATCAAGCAACAAAGAGATTTGGAAATTCCATCATCCTTTGTATTAGTTCTCTGAGAATTACAGCAAAAGAGGAGCAGAATAGATATGAACAATCTTTTACATCCAATGTCGAACCCCTACTAACAAATGCGAGGGGGAATATATAGCAGTCTCATACAAAATATCTCAGGCATTGAGTCATCTGAGAGGGAAAATATCTTCATTAACTTGTACAGAAATTGCAGATAGAAAGTTATTACAATCTTTAATGAAACATTAAAGGCTCTTAACTCCTGTCAGAACAATTTGACCTTTGGAGCTCATGGAGTCGGTTGAGCGCTTTGTTATAACTGCCGAATGACGTGTCTGTGCAGCTCTGTCCTCCTGTAGCTTCTCGGCACTGTCACCTGTGACTGATAGTGCTGCTGTGGTGGCCGAATACTTGTGTTGAGTTGGCTCAACATCTTTCTGCATACCTGCTGATGTGTCTTTATCTTCCTGTGTATGAAAACTAAAATATTTTCAAAAGAAAAACATAATTACTGACTTTGATTTAACAGTAATTGTATCAAATTATCCCATACATCATGTGTAGGCAATTGATGCCTCAAAATTGACCCCATGATCTCATCTGCCTTTGTGTACTTGTAAAAATGGGGAGGCTCATCAAACAAGTGTGTGATTTCATTCATAATAAAAAATAGACTCTCCACCCTGTTGAAGAGGGTCTGTCCTGTTGCTGGTCCTGTTTGTGCTGATGTACTAGCTGTCTCTGAAATTTGATTTCCAGCAAAAGTGTTCACTCTCTTAGCATATTT
>APFE031736668.1:0-25816 GCA_000404065.3 Pinus taeda
TCGACTGATCATCCACTTATCTTGGGGGAAAGCTCATCCTTTACCTATTCATGGAGACTCCTTCTCCTTTATAAGCCTCCTCCATTGCCCATGAGCTGCTAGTTGGAAACATATAGGCTTTGATTGAGGAATTCTTAGTGCATAAGTGCTGCTCTTTGTAGGCATTTGGTGTGTTGTGTGAGGATTGCTTTTGAGCTTGAGGAAGGTTATGAGTTTTTTGCCTTGTATGTGAGAGAGAGACCTCTTTGACTTGGGAGATCTACTTCAAAGGTGAATGCTTGGAAGACATGCTGGCTGGACCCTCTAGAGAAGGACTCAACGTCAGGACTCCAGTTGTACCTTACTCTATTTTCTGATTAATAAAGATAGATGACTATTCTTATGGTTCCATTTCCATTTGTCCTTTGAATGATTAATGTGAATTGTATCTTTCTGACTGATACATAGTTGTTTTTAGTAGATTTTACGCTTGTGTTTGTTCTCTCTTTGCTTGTGCAGGTGTCCGTCTGCGAGGATAGTGGAGGACTGTGATCGGCTGGAGCGAAGGAGCGAGAGGATCATCTCTTCGACAAACGTAGCGTTGGAATCCAAGTAGGTTTCTTTTACCCACTTGTTAATTACAACTAGGAACTTGCAGTGTAGCATTGTTTGATTGTTGCTAGACCCCCTTTGGGCTAGTAGGGATCGCCTCTATCCGTAGAGGAGATTTACCTCTCCAACAGAGGCAAAAGAAGAAAATCTACCTGTTCATGATGAAAAGATGACAGGAGATGCTGAACAGGAACAATCCGTTCCTAACCAGAAGACACCAGAAGAAAGTCCGGAGGAAATAAGGGCAGAAAAAAAAGTCACCCAAGAAATAACAGAACCAATTAGGGTTCTTTCCCCGGAACAACCAAAGCAGAACAGTGAAGAAACACCCCAGGAAGAAAATCAGGAAACTAGTCACAGTCCAGGCCGCAGTGAACAACTTGCTGTTCCTTCTGAGGAAATTGCGGAAATAAGGGAATTGTGAAAGGAACAACATAGATTATTGAACATAATAGTCCAGCTCCACCGGCAAATTAGGATTCTAAAGGTAAGGCAAAGGGTAAAAAGGACTTCACGAAGGAAAAATGTGGCCACTCCAGCAAAGCCCCTCAAGTCAAAGGGGTAGAGGACCAGAATCCATCCTGTTGTTCAAAACCCTATTGAAAGCCAAGCTATTGTTCCAAATGATGCTGACAAACAGATTGTTGTTCTGATTGAAAAGGAACAGCAATGGACTGATATTCGTGTTAAAATAGAAATGGATGAAATGTTGCCTGTGATAAGGAAATTCATACGGAGGCACCACTTTCAGGAGTGATAAGGGTTATGAACTCAAAGCAACGCAATAGGAAAGTTTAGGTAAAACTCTCGGCCTCCACTGCTGCATGGAAAAGAGATCCAAAAATATTAACCCTACAAAAGGGTTTGAAGCAAGCTTAGCAAGAAGCAGAAAAGCTTAGAGAGCAAACGGTCCCCCGAGAAAAGTATGAAGAGCTACAACAACAGCTAAGGAACGTCAATCTATCAGAAAGCCAGGCCTTTGAAGGGTGGCGAAGGGAACAAGAGAAATTCGCAAAGGTAACTCGTAGGTTAGATGTAGTTATCAAGCAGATGGATACCTTATGTTCTTTATACAATGACATCCTAGCATGTAGAGCCCCTGCTAAGAAATATGCCTTGTTTTTAATGGAAAGATATTTGCAATTGAAAATAAAGGTTGTTAAAGCAGGTGTTCCCATACAAATTAACACCATCAATGATTTTATAAACTGCTGTAAGCACTACGGGGTAAAAGTTCAGAGAATACTGTGTGAATTTTATTTACATAACCTTGTACTAGAACAGGAGACCGAGCTGAACCCTGGCCCTTTTGTTGGGGATATTCAATTACGGGCATTTATTTCATTTGCGGTTAATCAAATTAAGTGGCTCAAAGCCTATAATGCTTTCCAAAGACAAGAAAACGGATTAGATTTATGGATAAGAGCTGAGCCTAGGGATCCAGTACAATTATGGAGAAAACATAGAAACCTCATGAAGACTCCAGGTGTAATTGAAGCATTAGGACCCATGCATGAGGAAATCATTCGGCATGGATTAGAATACTTTTCCTCTATCAAAGACCCTGCCATTGATGCAGCTAAATTCCAGTATCAAATATCTAATCCGAATATCTAGCTCAGGGAACCATTTAAGTATGAGAATTTTAAATTAGCTGCCAATCGCTTGCACCTCTATGGCGAAATCGTTTTGAGGGCAGGGCCATCCTGGTTAGGATATAGATTCCGAAGTCCAATTATTTGGCACCTTGCACCTGGATACCAAGCCCTACATGAGATGCCTGAGGGTCAGACAAGCCATTTCTTTGACTACCTAGTTACGCATCTTGGTTGTAGGCCTTCACATGAGATTCCATCTCCAGCCTACTCACTCACTGCCTTACACGTCAACTACAATGTTTTCATGAGGGCAGGAAAAAGGGTAAGCAGGGGGGGTGTGTGGAGTACTAAGGAAGGTACGTTTTGATGATTATTTCAGTGTCTTTTTATTAGAACTTACAAGCCTTTTTGCATCATGAACTCGGAAAACGATAAAGAATTGTAATAAAACATGTGAGATTAATATGCAAGACGAGAACGCTGACATTTGTCATTTCCTTATGCAGGAGGGAGAAAAAACGAGAAGTTGTCGTTCTAAAGGAAAAGACAAAGACGGGTTAACCGTTGTCCCTTCAACGGGAGACCGCATGCAAACAAGATCAAAGCGGATCAGCCCGGGAAAGGAAGCGGAGATATCAGCTGGGCGCAGAAAAGAGAAGAAATGACTGAGGGCTAACGGTTCGGCGAATCCCTCAGGATCCTTGATCCTGAGGGATCGTTGTTTTATCTATTTTTGCACTTAGATATCTTCGTCGTCACCCTTATAAAAGGGGCAGCACTGTTAGCTAAAGAGGGAGTTAGATGGTATTATGCCTTTATGTAATTTCTTTTAAAGATCAAAACTTTGATCATTGTGTCTTGTTAAGAACTGCTCTACTGTAATTTTAATTGACGCATTAATACAAACTTGGTTACTATTTCATCTTTGAGTCTAGAATAACTTCAAGCGGTGTACCCCTGAAGGCTAAGGGCCCGGCCCTGGAGGACACTTGCTCTTGTACCATTACGCTTGGTTTTTGTGTAGTTTTCTTATCGACGTGATTTTGGTAATCTGATGTGTTTTGTAAGTTTACATCACATGCTCTGTTATGCTTAAATTACTAAGGTTTCTGAAGATAGAATTGTTGTATTGACTCCGCATCATATTACTGTTATTTTAGGTGTTGATATAATACTGCTAGCCTTTACGGAATACTGTTGTTGTTCCATTACAGAGCCTTTGTGTTGTGCACTTGTTCATTAACATTACGGAATTCATCTTGGAAGTTATGATCTTTGCGATTGTTGGATTTATGAGTAATGTTTTTCTATCTTGAAATGCAATCGTATTCTTTCTACTTGAGGTGACAACTGGATCAGACTACTATTTTAGTGTGTTGTGTGCATGCATGGTTTCCAAGCGTTGTTCCATAATTTATCAGTAAACAATGTTGTTCCATTTGTGTGTGTTATTCAATACGTCCTTAAGAGTGAAGGATTACCATTTGATTCCTGTAGATTATGATTAATGCATTTGAATTGATAGACTAAGATGTTACGGCTTGTTAGACTTAGTTGTTGTTCTATTTCTTAACTGTTGTTCTATTTCCGATTTGATGTTCCATTTTAGATTTGTTGTTCCATTTCAGGTTTGATGTTCCATCTCATTGTTGTTCGATTACTTTGTCGTTCCATTTCTTATCTGTCATTCCATTTCTTGTTATTGGTGTGAAGAACGATCTCAGGCTGTAGTGAGCATTGGCATCTACTGTCCGGCTCCCAGATCCATGATCTATTCTCTGATTTCCTTTTCCATCAATTTCCAAAGGGATGGGTTATTGCTACCGAACCCTTGACTGATAAATTGCTTAGTTTTTCGAATGTGTGATTTAATCTCTTGAAGTAGTTAAGCTGTAAACAAGCATCCGTTTGTTCTTGTATTTTCAAACACTGTGCTACTAGCATTACTCTGGAAAATGATAGCCTCATACTGAGACACTCTTTGAAATAAAAAAACGTTCCAGGATTGACATATCAATGTGAGGTAACTAGAGGTGAAAGAGACCCTTTTTATAGCTCCACAGGGGGTTTTATAAAGAACCATTTATATTTCCTTAGTAAAAGAGTGATTTTACCTTGGGAAAAGGATTTGAAGGGAATGAATGAATTATGAAGGGGGTGAATTTTGATGAAGGGGTTTTAGCACTTAGGCCTTACAAGTTATTGGGCCGAGGGTCCGGTCCCTCTAGAAGTCAAAGAAATGCTCTGAGCCCCTTTAACTTTCAGGTTGTTGGTGCCTTTAGTACTTATGGGAAATTAATAAAATTTAGGGAAAAATGAGTGAGGAGGTTAATTAGTTTGACTTTTGTCTATGATCTGAATGTCTTCATTGTTATCCATATCTTTAAGTGCTTTTGATTATGAAAGTATATGACTTGATATCTGGATAATCATTCATCATACATAATTCTCCAACCATTCATCTACTTATCCTACCTACTTATCCGACCATTTTTTCTTCTTTTATTAGGGTGCACTTAAACTCGCAAACCCTTATCAAAACCTTTTCTTTTATTTTACAGTGGTATTCTAACTAAGTCTAACCTTACTACATCGAAGGGCTCAGATTAAACTGTTGTGCTCCTTTTATTCACTCTACCTATCTACTTATCTACCAAGATTAAACAGTTTGGTCAGATTTTATTCTCTATCTCTAAGCATGAAATTCAAAACATGGAATAACCAAGATTAAACTATTTGGTTACCATGGATTGTGGCATAAGTAGCAAGTTGCACACAATCATTTATTCAAATAGTGAAAAGTAGTGGCATTTGGGCTTGCACACTTTCATGGTCTTTTTTCTTTCATTGGGGTTCATTTTTTACTTTTTTTGGGCCTTTTTCATTCTTTTTATCCTTTGATTTTTCTTTTAGGACATACCCTCTTTCCATTTTTACATTTTTTTTTTATTTTTTACGAATATGGAAAACATTTGCAACAAGCAAAGGTATGTACATATTTCAGAGCTAAACCAAGTCAATCATGATATATGACACCTATTGGTATAGGAACATAACATAACCAACATATGGTTGAAGGGACAATGACATTTTCAAACCAAATGTAAATCAATATTAACAGAGACGGTAGGAAAATCTGAAGGGAACACATTGCAAACACACTCAACACACCTATAGATAGTATGTACACATTAAAATACACAAAAATGACTTAAGCACAATATTTTTTGAGGTACATCCCATTTCTGGGTTGTGCCAATGAAACTCCATTGAAATCAATAAGCTTGTTGACCCCTTTAGCAAGAACACATTTAACAATGTATGGGCCTAGCCACATTGGATCAAATTTCCCAGACCCTAAATTATTATATTCTTGATCATACAACAAGACAAGGTCACCTTCCGAGAAGGCGCGAGGCTAAAAATTCTTATCTTATTACACCTTGATGTGTTTATTATGGGCTTCATTGGGCATTGTGGCATCACATTGGGTTCCATCTCAGCATTTCAGATGTAAGAGAAACTCTTCTTTTGTGGAAGTGACAGGGAGGAGTTCGACAACAAGTTTCAGAGATGGAATTATGCACTTGATAAGAAGGATTGCTTCCAAGCCATACACCAATTGAAACAACGTGAATCCAGTAGCAATCTGAACAAAGGTTTGATATGCCCACAAGGTTGCATAAAGGATAATATGCCAATACGATTTGTGGATCCTTCTCATGCATTGAACCATCATTTTCAAAACTTTGTTGATTACTTCAAGTTTCCCATTCGCTTGTGGGTAGTAGGGAGTTGAGATTTCAAGGTCAAGTCCCAACTTTGTAGTGAGCTCATACATCATGTGATTATGGAAATTCTTCCCATGGTCTGTAACTATATCCCACGGTACACCAAACCTTGCAATGACGTGACTCAAGAGAAAGAAAGCAATTGTTTCGTCAGTGTTCTTATATGTAGGCATCGCCTCGGCCCACTTGGTAAAATAGTCTACCACCATAATGATGTAGCCATGCCCCCTGACCGAGTGAGGGTTACATGTCATAAAGTAAATTCCCCATTTCGTGAAAGGTCCGATGATGATAACAAGGTGTAAAGGAGTTGGTGGAGCAAGGGTTTTATGATCATACATCTAATATGCATGACACTTTTGGACCGCGAGGATATAATCATGAAACATAGTAGGCCAAAAGTAAAAGCACACAAAATATTTTGTGTGGTGGCATAACCAAACATGTGTCCACCACGTGCCGCAACATGGCATTCATTTAGAGCTTTCTCTTCCTCCTCATGAGTGATGCACCGTCGAAAAATCATATCGATACCACGACGATAAAGGGTGTTACCAATTATAATATAGTTTTTAGCCTAATATCGGACACATTGTTGGTCAGAGTCATAGGTATTAGGACAAAAAATTTTGGTCTAGAGATATATGATGATGTCTCCATACCATGGGTCAGATGAATCTACCAGGAACAATGACTAATCTAGAATAGAATCGTCAGATGTCGTTTCATTTTCGAAAGTGGGAAGGTTGTAGAAAAGTGTGGCAAAGACTAAGGATTTCTAGGATTTGGACTTGATGAACTCCAAATTGAACTCCTGAAGCATGACAATCCATTTGGAATACTTGCCCCCCAACGATTGGCATGATAATATGTATGTCATGGGGTTGCAATTAGAAATAACCATAGTCTTGCGAAACATAATATAGTAGCGAAACCTTTGGACAACTTGGAAAATCGTCAAAGCTAACTTTTCAACATGAGTATATTTGATCTCAGTATCATTTAATTTTTGACTCAAATAATAAATGGTATTTTCGTCCCCTACGTCATCCTCTTGGACCAATGCCATAGTGATGGTAGTAATTGTAGTAGTGAGGTACAAGAAGTAATCACATTGATAATATGAGGGATACAACAATGATGCCCAAACCAGAACATATTTCAAAGCATCAAATTCCTTTTGGGAAGTGTCATCCCAATGAAAGGGAACCCCTTTCTCCAACAATCGAGTAAATCATTTGGTCAATTTGGCATAATTGGGAACCAATCTATGTAGAAATTTAGCCTTCCCTTGGAGTCGTTGTAGCTGAATAAGAGAGAAAGGAGAAGGCAGATCTAGGATCGCCTAGACTTTCAGTGGATCAATATGAATTCCTTTCTTCAACACAACGAAGTCGATAAGTCTACTAGATTGCACAGAAAAACGCACTTGTGCGGATTGAGCCTGATGTTATAATATCAAAAACGTAGAAATATAGCACTGAGATGCATGGAATGATCTGCACGATGTTTTGAGTGAGAAGGTAGGCCATCCAAATACAGTTATAAAATGTGTTTAATGTCATGGAAGGCATAATTCATTGCCCTCTGAAAATTTTCCCCAACATTTTTCAATCCGAAAGGAAGCTTTCGATATGAAAATATGTCACATGGACAAATAAATGTGGTTTTTTGTTGGTCTGACAGGAGAATTTTGATTTGATTGTAGCTAGAAAAACCATCCACAAACTAAAATAGTTCACTACCAACATAATCATCAACAATCTGGTTGATAAATGGAGTAGGATAATTGTCCTGTTGACGGTGCTAGACCCGCCAACATGTCAAGGGGATATCCCCGGTAATAAGTCCTAATTAGACTTCAAACAGTTTGGTGTAGGAGTCCCAGCAGTGGGTCATAAGGTAATGCCTTGACTGCGATGTCCCACAGAGGCAAGTAGGATAACTGTCTCAGCAACAAGGGTGTGACTGATGTAGTGATTCAAGGAAAGTGTGTGAGAGGTTCCAACACTTTGAAGGGGGAAGGAGGTGAAGGTTAGTTCCAGGTTGAAAGGGATCAGTCCCAACTCAGCTAGGAACACACAACAAAAAAGGACATGCACAGCTTCTGGCGGAGCAGTCCATTCAGATGCGGCAGTCACATCATACAAGGTAAGATAACACATACAACACTCACGGATCAGTCTGAGACGAGTGCGACGATTGTTATAGCAAGGTTCAAGTGAAAGGCCTGTCTGATGCCCGGCAAAGCAGTCAACACGGGCAGTGATAGCATTAGCAACATATACAACACATTAACAACAAGATTCATATAATTGCATGTGAATCAGTTCATACATAAGTAAGTAAGTTAAACAACATATATCATTAAGGCAACCGGAGCAGTCCAACTACAATAACAACATATGCACGAAAATGTGTTGGCTCTTATTATATAAAGAAGTGTAAGTCTCAATCATACAATACATCCATGTAAACTTGCTAGCCCAATAGTGGAATGTTCTTGTGAGGTAGTTCTTTTGTTGGGCGAACATTCGTGCAAAACAGTTTCATGCATGCGACAGTAGTGAGATAGAAACAAAAACTGAAACAGAGCTAGGACAAGCTAGTATATATGTAAACGACAACAAGCGTTCAAATAAATCAAGCAAACAGTACTCCCACAAGCGAAAACACAAAAAGCGACAAAAATGCAGCACAAGGCATGGGAAGGGAGCTTACCCCAAAATAGCTGAGCTGAAATGTGCTGACTGCTCCTAGATGTGATGTGGAATGTTAGAGCTACAAGGTTGATGTGATGAATGAGCTCTCCAATGTTCGGTTGATGATTTTTTATAACATCGAGGTTGTGACGTGCATGCCACAAATCTAGGGGAAGCGACACTTGGTGGGATGATCCAGACTTAAACAGGAACGCAAAAAATTACAGAGATAACCATATACACAAGATGCAGCGGAAATAATACTTCGTTTCATTAATGGAAAATACTGAAATATGCTTACAACCAGAAATGGAAATAAACCAGCTAGGGCGATGGCAGCTTATCTCTGAGAAGAGATGTGTGGCTACATGCCTCTGAACTGTGTTACAATGAGGCTCGAAGGCCTATTTATTGTTGAGAAACAATGGAAAAACCCTCACATTCCAAAACCTAACCCTGGAAGATGAAACGCCAAATTGTGGGCCCCGTTTTTTTGGGTAAGTTGGTACATCAACTTCCCGGGGTCGCGAATTGGTTGTATTATCTCCGTTTGATGCGCATGATAGCCCGTTGGAAAGATCTCTCCGAGGACTACGACGAAAAAGATGATTTTTAGACGGAAAAATTGATGGCGGTAGATTTCCCAAAAAATGTCGTTTAGGGCCTCAAAACGGCTCCGGAAGTTTAGGACCCGAAAAACTGCTAAAAATAGTAAACTGTGCTATAATTAAGGAAACTGAAAGAATTGAAAGAAGCACTAGAGGGGATCCACGTGGAATTAGCGGGTGGCCACCAATATCCACCTGGATCATGGGAGGTTTCAGAATTTATCCTTGCATGTAACCTCCAACTTCTAAAAATAGATCCTTGAAACAAGGGATGTCTTTGCATGCTACCTTGGGAGAAGTACCCCATGCATGAAATTCTATTTTTCTTAGTCCTGGAGGGAATCGGTCAACTCAACTACACATGCAAGACTCTGCTTGACTGCTGGAGAAAAATGCGCATTTCTGGTTGGGAGATGGGCTAGCTAGCCAAGGGATTTGCGCAATTTCTGGGCAGAGATGTTGATTGCTGCTCAAATTTGCATAAATCCTGGACTGAATAGCCTGTTGCTTTGAAAATTTGCGCAAATCTTGCTGGGAGGGTTGGATGGAAGGATTGCGAAATCCTGGAGCCCAGCAGGTTGTCAGAGAGGATTGTGAAATTCCTAGAGGGAAGGTTGGTTTCCCTCCAGAAATGCGTAATTTTCAAGGGGAAGTTACTCAGCCTGCAGCTGGACCAAGTCCGGGTGAACAACCTATGAGGGGAATGGATCAAGTTGTAACCGACAGGCTGCCTTTGTGCAAGAAAGACACTGAAGCTTGTGAACTTGATGAAGCAATGCAATTTGTTGTGAAGGTTGGAAGGGAGGCTCCAAAACAGGCTAACGAAAAATTTTGGAGGGTGGTTGTAGCTGCTATAACACTTGGCGACGCACTGGTATAACTCCAGCTCTCTGAATGGACCTTGTTCGTGAAAAACAAGTCTAACACCTCTGGAAGTATTGTTCAGTCCTCAGCTCGTCTTGGCTTCAAACTAGCTTGATGTAAGATGTAGCATCTGCTAGATTCTTGATCAATTGACACACATTCCAAGCCAAGGAAACATAGTTGTTTCGATTGGGGTTGAGGGGTATATAGGTGCACAAGAAGTATAGTCGTTAGAGTCTTAGTTTCATCTCTGGTGTTGCTCCACTGCCAGCAGGCCTGGATAGTACCCCAGTGGAGTCACATAGGAACACAAGCATGGCTCCGCTGCCAGTGAGCTTGGTCAGTACCTCGGTGGAGTTACCCGCATCACCTCCCTACGCAGGAAGCCTTTCTCTTCTTTCACCTCATTCATTTTGAATTTTGAATTTTTTGACTTTTTTTTTTCCTTTTCATTTTCACTGTGCATAGCACTTATTCATTTCAGAGGCAGAAGAGGGATCCCGAATTATTGAGAGTAGACGAGGTTTTTCCAGTAGATAAGTAATTTATTGTATCTCTAATGTGCTTGTTAAGGTTTTCCCCCTCACCTTACTCTACTTGACTGAGCTGACAAGGGTTAACCCATAAACAATCGGCTAGAGAAGGTGGCACTAGTTAGCGTGCTAGTGTTGTGTTTACACCAAGGTTCACTTCGAACAGTACGTATTTTCCTTCAACGTATCATGGACTAAAAGTAACAAGTTCATCATGCAAATGCAAGATGACAGATAACCAAGTAGTGATAGTTGTACAAGCCCTCTTGTACTTTACCCAGCTCGTTTCAAGAGTCATACATGGTTTCATGCAAAACTTTCCTACGAACGAAAGAAGTGAATTGAAAAACATAAAAGCAAAGAAAAAGCATAATCGATGGTGAAGTAAAAGCACGTAAGCAAACAAGCAAGCAAACAAACCAGCAAACAAAGCATGTATGCAAACAAGCATGCAAGCAAACAACTGAAATCAAACACTACTCCTACTTCTACACTAACAGTGCATGGGCCTGATCACGTGAAGTGATACTTCCAATGCAGCCACCGTCACATTGGTAGACCCATGTTGGTGAAGGCTTGATCTGCGAGCAACCCATTTGTGTGAACCAGAAAGCAAGAAAGATATAACAACGAAGACAAACACACTTCATGATTCAAAGTGCCCACGAGACATAAGTGAGTGCATGTGCATGACGGGCAGTTCGCAGACTTATCATGGTGCTGTGTGACAATACGTGCAACTTTGAAGCATAAGCAGACTCTTGACTGTGACATGCAAGCAAATGAAAGAAACAAAGATAACTTGTGTCGTATACGAGTGCTTGCAATGTAAGACTCCTCCAATGCATGAGCAATGGTATTGTGTAGTTGGAGTGGATGAAATAAAATCTAAGTGTTAGATTGATCATGAGTGCATACAGATGAGTGTTGAGGAGCCTTGAGTGTTTGAACAATTTCCTGATTGGAAGTGAAATCAACCTCAAGACAGTGAGGGCCTGGCATAACCATCAGCTCAGGCTGAAGTGCCTCGACGGTCTGTGGGGTTTCAAATTTGTTGATAGATGGATATTCGTATAACAGTGGCTTAGAAATATTAACAATGAGTGGATCAATATCATGATCAGATGATGAGGTGAAGAGATCACGACAACCAAGATCAGAAATTTTAGGATTTTGGTCGGCATCCTCATGGTCGGGTGAATCACATAGAGGGGTAGATGAAAAGCAAACAAACTCATCCTCTGTGTTTCTAGAAAAGATAGATGAAGGACCAAGTGGATTTTCAATGAGTAACTTATCCTCTCCGTGATTCAATGATGGACTAACATTCGGTGAGTCCTGCAAGTGATCAACAATGGGTGTATCCATGGATGAAGATACACCTGCAAAATCATGGATGGAAAGTTCACCAAAGAGGTTAGGAAAGAACAGAAGGGACTCGAATAGAAGGGAGTCATCCTTCCCCGAGTGTTGATGTTCAAGCTCCCACTCATACTCTTCATGAATGACAGCGCATGTTGGTTGTGAAACACTGACTTCGTCAGTGGGTTTTTCCTCATTCACAACAAGTGAAAAGTCTGGAATTGATGAACACAAGACAACATCATCCAGAGGAACACCTGAGTGCGAAGACAAAGGTTGAAGAAAATAATGCATATGAGAACTCGAAGAAATCACAACCAAATATGCACGAAAATCAAGTGGAGTGATGTTGAGAGAGTGTGAAGGATGAACAAGTGTGTGAGCATGATCCTCAACATCACTGGGTAGTGGTGGAGCTGCTGAATGAGAGGGAGGCAAACAGTCAATTGAGATAGTGCTTGCTTCCACATGAGATTGTGCAGTTCCATTAATGAAGAATGTTGAGCGAGGCTTGATATCAAGCCTCTTGGGATGGGCAAATTTCTTAAGGAAATACTTGAACTGGTCCCAAAGATAAGAAAATTTCATCTGGCTCCTCGGAACTTGAAACTGCAAGTCATGAAAGCACTGCCAAAAATCAATAATGGATTCATGTGGAGCCCTCCGTTGTTGTAACAGTTTTCAGTCAAGATAGTCTGGATCAAAATGATAGAACATGTCTTCAATGAGATCACAAAAGTGCTTAAATGAGTGCATGGTGTCAGCGAGTAGGCTGAGCACCCAACGAAATGGAGATTCGCGAAGTGTGTATGCAAGCAGCAAACCGGCCTGTTCGTCAGAAAACTCATCTTCCTCATAGATCATGAAAAGAAAGTTATATAAGTGCTCAGGCCAGGCCACTTTTCCTTCACCATCATACGTGTGAGTGGACAAGAGATCGAAAAACTTCCCCGAGATGGAGACATCTTCACAATTTGAAAAGCACCTCGGGGGAAGCAGAGTGCAAGACTCCATGGAAGATATGCTAAGATTCAAAATTGAATGAGAGGGCACTACTTGTCATTAGGCCCTCCTTATAGCACCATAAATGTTGATGGTGTTGGACCTGCCAACATGTCAAGGGGATCACCCCGATAAGAAGTCCCAATTAGACCTCAGACCATTTGGTGTAGGAGTCACAGCAGTGGGTCGTAAGGTAATTCCTTGACCACGATGTCGCACAGATTCAAGTAGGATAACTTTGTTAGCAACAAGGGTGTGACTGATGCAGTGAGTCAAGGAAGGTGTGTGAGAGGTTCAAACACTTCGAAGGGGGAAGGAGGTGAAGGTGAGTTCCAAGTTGAAAGGGATCAGTCCCAACTCAGCTAGGAACACACAACACAAAAGGACATGCAAAAATTTCGGTAGAGCAGCCCACTTGGATGCGGCAGTCACATCATACAAGGTAAGATAACACATAAAACACTCACGAATTAGTCTGAGACGAGTGTGACGGTTGTTATAGCAAGGTTCAAGTGAAAGGTTTGTCTGATGTCCGACAGAGTAGTCGACATGGATGGTGACAGCATTAGCAACATATACAACACATTAACAACAAGATTCATATAATTTCATGTGAACCAGTTCATACACAAGTACATAAGTTAAACAACATATACCATTAAGGCAACCAACGTAGTCCAACTACAATAACAACATATGCATGAAAATGTGTTGGCTCTTATTATATAAAGAAGTGTAAGTCTCAATCATACAATACATCCATGTAAACCTGCTAGCCCCAACAGTGGAATGTTTCAACCACATCTTCCTGCTCCTCCAAAGAGATGTGTTAGCTCCGTGCAGTGGAGAAGCCAATGCGCGTGGCAATATTGTCCAAGCCTTCTTCAAGATAGTCTTAGTAGAAGCTTGGTTGACCAGAAGCCTATACAATGAGTTATGAGGGACTATATATAGCAAAGGGTGGGGTGACCCTTGACATTTCCCTTTGTGACCATTCAACTACCCTCATGACTCTTCACCTACTCTATGACTGTTACATCCACTCTTGACACTTGACTTACACTTGACATGACTCAACATTACAATGCACATGTACTTATGTGAGACAACATGGCTTGAGCAAGCCTTGCAAGACATCACTGACACTTGGTCTGTTGTGTTGAGACCAACTCTTTGACATGCTTGTGATGGTGAAGGTGGTGAGCTGATGCCAAGCTTGGTCGTTTGTGATGGTGTGCATGCACCTCATGGTGACATCTTGCTGAAGCAAACTCTTGCATCCGTTGCAACCGATGCATCAGTTTGGCCCCTTCATCCAACTCGTCTACTAAGATGTGCATGGTCTTCTTGGGTACGGCAAAACCAACAACGCACTGATGCATAGTGTCTGTGTTGTTCTTCAAGGGTGTGTTGGTGGTCATGCATATCAACTTGCTGAAGTAAATGTGCAGCTCCAATTGGACTTGCTTCTTGTCTTCGCCTTGGTGAGTGTGCTGAATGGGTTGGGTTACATGTGTGTGAAAAATGACATGCATGTTGCTGAATCCCTTGCATACGAACAACAACACTTCTCACCATGTCTGCTCTGTGTTAGTTGCTGAGATGGATATTTAACTTGTACGGGCGCAGTTTCATCCATGAGTGCATGTTGCGCCCACTACTGTTCCTGATCCTGCTACAACTCATTCGTCTGCCTGTGAAACTTTATGTTCTTCCTTAAGTTACTGCTTCAGCACATGTAACTCCTTCTTCATTCTATTCTCTGTCCGCATGACCTTCATGTCGTGTCGTCACCTCATAGCCTGAGTCTCCAAATTTGCCTTCATTATCAGTGGATTTGCTTGATATTGCAACTTTGTTCCACCTCTATGTTGTCAACAACCTTCCTCCTGCATTTTTTGTGTTCGCTACATTCGGTATGCTACCTTCAGCTACTTTTCATGATGTTGATGCTTGATGTCCTTGTCTATGAACAACTTGATGTCTTTGTTAGTAAGCGAGCTCATAGACACTTGATCGACTGCATCCCCAAGCGTGCTCTGAACAGTGTCTTCGTCTATGCTCCCCTGGAAACCATTGTACCTATACTGCTGAGAGCAGATGAACACCTGCGATACCTGGAGACATGGAAACACTCGTAGCAAGCAATTTGTTAGTCAAAAACCAAAATGAACA
This sequence comes from Pinus taeda, assembly GCA_000404065.3. Taxonomy (NCBI): domain Eukaryota; kingdom Viridiplantae; phylum Streptophyta; class Pinopsida; order Pinales; family Pinaceae; genus Pinus; species Pinus taeda. The sequence goes on from APFE031736668.1 coordinate 15,227, forward strand.
TGAGAACTAACTTGCAACATAACTAGGTAAATGATCATGAAGGTTGCGCAATTTCGGTCAGGAGGTCAGGAGACCGACTGCCAAGACTGCTCAAGGCACAGTCTGGGCTGCTAGAAGACTGGTTGACTGCTGGAACTGCACAATGCATAGTCCAGTCTGGCTGTTGGGATTGCATAATTCCAGTTGGGAAGCATTGTTGGCCTAGGGACAGATTTGCACAATTTCTTGGGCCAAGTAGCCACTGTCATCCAAAAATGCGCAAAACATTCCTATAGGCTAATGTTGGGTAGGAATTCAAAAATCTGGAGAGGAAGGTGAGCCTTTCTTCCCCAGATTGTGCAATGCAGCCTCGGTGAAGGCAGAGTTCGGGCCAAGGTTGGCCTGACTCGCCGACGGGCAACTGAAATCAAGTAAGTTAGTGAATGCATGGTGACACTAAGTGATAGCAGAAGTGATTGATAGTGCATGAAAAACATGAATGAAATATTCAACAAACAGATCAACATGCATGTGGGTGAGGCAGTTCATCGGTTGGGCAAACATTCGTGTAAAACAATTTCATGCATGCAACAGTAGTGAGATAGCAACGAAAACTAAAATAGAGCTAGGACAAGCTAGTATATATGTAAACGACAACAAGCATTCAAATGAGTCAAGCAAAAAGTACTCCCATAAGCGAAAACACAAAAAGCGATAGAAATGCAGCACAGGGCATGGGAAGTGGGCTTACCCCAAAATAGCTAATCTGAAACATGCCCACTGCTCCTAGATGTGATGTGGGATGTCAAAGCTGCAAGGTTGAAGTGAGGAATGAGATCTACAGTGTCCTGTTGATGATTTTTGATAACATCAAGGTTGTGACGCGCATGCCACAAATCTAGGGGAAGCGACACTTGGTGGGAGGTTTCAGAATTTCTCCTTGCATGTAACCTCCAACTGCTAAACATAGATCCCTGAAACAAGGGATGTCTTTGCATGCTGCCTTGGGAGAAGCATCCCATGCATGAAATTATGTTTTGCTTAGTCCCGGAGGGAATCGGTCAACTCAGTTGCACATGCAAGAGACTACTTGACTGCTCGAGAAAAATGTGCATTTCTGGCTGGGAGCTGGGCTGGCTAGCTAGGGGATTTGCGCAATTTCTGGGCAGAGCAGCTGACTGCTGCCCATATTTGCACAAATCCTAGGTTGAACAGCCTACTGCTCGGAAAATTTGTGCAAATCCTGCTGGGAGGGTTGGATGGCAGGATTGCGCAATCCTGGAGCTCAGTAGGCTATCAGAGAGAATTGTGCAATTCCTGGAGGGAAGGTTGGTTGCCCTCTTGAAATGTGCAATTTTCAAGGGGAAGTTGCTCAGCCTATAGCTGGACCAAGTCTAGGTGAACAGCTTGTGAGGGGAATGGATCAAGATGTGACTGACAGGCTGCCTTTGTGAAAGAAAGACACTAAAGCTTATGAACTCAATGAAGCAATGCAAGTTGCTGTGAAGGTTGGAAGGGAGGCTCCAAAATAGGCTAAGGAAAAATTTTGGAGGGTGGTTGTAGCCACTACAACATGTCCTTAGGAAAGGTACAATTGATGTCCTGATAATAGACACACACTTGTATCATTCCTTGTTTCTTTATTATAAGAACAATGTTCGACACCCAATCAATTAGACGTATTGGTTAGATGAAACCAACACGGAGAAGTTTTTCAACCTCAGCCTTAATAGCAATAGCCTTCTTAAGATGGACCAGACGTAAGAGATGTCGAATTGGCTTAGCATCAGGATATGTTTTGATTTCATGTACAACAATATTTGGATCTATACCTAGCATCTCTTCGTATGACCAGGCGAAAACGTCTAGAAATTTATAGAAAAGGGATTTATATATCTTGATCTCATCGAGAGAGAAGGATGCAACAATATGTACATTCTCGACAATTTTGGGCTTGATTGAAATATCAAGAGGGATAGTCTCTTCAATATTCGACAAATTCTTCTTAGAATCGATATCGTGGATACATATGAAATTCACAAATATCTCAACGACATTGGGCGAATAGATATCACTAAGATTATCCTCAGACGTATCTAGCAAGGAGAAATGATGATAATTCTCATCCCACAACGCATCATTTGGCACCATGACCTCAATGATGTTTTCATCTGTAGAGAATTTACTAAAGACAGGATCAAAAGACGTAGCATTATCTATGGAATGATCAACCCAATTGATCGAAGAGAAAAAAATGAGAGTGTGTCGAAAATGCTGAATAGATGGCTTCATATTCAAGCTCAATAGGATTGAGCAGCATGTGGTCACCAAAGGTATCAATATTAGATCCATCAGGTATTATCCAAGGATAAGATGGAGTAATACAAGAAGATATCATGTTAAAATAGGGAACCAGGTTCGAGTTGTCGAGAAGGGGATAAGGAAGAGGAGGAGGAAACGAAAAGGTTTTCATAAGGGAATAATCCTTAATCAATCCCACTTTGACGTGCTGATATGGATGTGGGATTTCTCCCACAAGAAGGATGCTTCTATTAACTTGAGAATTATTGGAAAAGAATGTGAGTTGATCAATGGCCAATATGGCCCCCTAGTGAGGGAAATCTATCATTCTAAAATTACTTGAAATGACAACATCCATAGCATAAACCCATGGATGACCCAGTAGAAAGTTATAACCTAACGGTTTGTTAATAAATTCGACTTATACTGACACTATCTTGCCACCTAATTCAACTTGTAACAAACTAAAAATTCCATAAGGCTTTAAGCCTCTTCCATCAAAGGCCTTTAAAGTAGCTGGTGATTGATTGAACTGAGGAGAATCAATGGCCTTCTAGAAATAAAGTGACATGATGTAGGTGGAAGCTCCTTTGTCCACAATGGTTTGATGGATGGTCTTACTTTGAACAACAACCTAAATCAAGAAATCCAATTGTGCTGGAAGTTTGGGTGTATGAGTCTCATGATTAAAGGCTACAAGGTTAGAATTTAAAGGAGCAATACCTCCAATTGCCACAAGTAAAGCCTTCTTCTAGGTGGGACAATTTTACAGCACCTTGAGAGTTGACATAGCTGAAGGAGCTGGATCTAGATCCTCAACTATGTTATAATATTGTGTAGGTCTCGTACGAGGGTTGAACACAGATTTATGAATAAATCCCTTGGGATTTTTAATTGTTAATTCAGTAGGAAATGCATTTGGAGCAGGATCCGAAGCAGGTGAGGTAGAGCTAGTAGGTTGATCAGTAGTTTGACCAGCCGAGGGATTCAAACTATTGTATTCCTTATTCCTCGTTTCTACCATAACTTCATTTTTTGTCTTGTTAGATGAAAGCATCATAACTGAGGATGAGGAAGTGGGATCCCAAGCAACCATGTTAGTCCCCTGATTAGGAAAGGGATCTCTCAACACAACAGGTGTGATAAATGATTTAATGAATTGATTTACTTTGTCTCGATGTGCACAGTCACAAGTGAAATGCTCCTCATTAGATATTAAGCAAGGATAACAAGGTTTCCTCTTTTCTTCGGAAGACTAAGTATTTTGTTTGTCTTGCGAAGGATTATCTTTCTTCCTTTTTCCTTTTCCTTTCTTCTTACTTCTTGGTTGTTGAGATTTTCCTTTCATGGATTGGACGACATTGATCTCAGAAGGAGAAGCTGCAGAAGTGGTAGAAGACGGGTTTTGGGAAGCCACAACAAGAGTTGAACCAAATGTTTTACTCATTGACTGTTGGCTAGCATAACCAATCATGCCACCAATGGCATGTGATTCTTTACCGAGAGGTTGTGAAATAATATTTGAAGGTCACAGAGCATTTTGTATTTTATCATAGAGTGTGTCGTCTTGGGTATAAATAAGATAAAGATTTTGGGCACGAGAAATTACTTTCTCTTCTGCCACAACTACGCCTTTAGCAGCGTCTTCTGTTATGGATGGTAACAGAGACTTAATAAACTATTATGCTAATAATTATTCAGGAATGATGGATTTGACTAAATGACGAAAATATCACCACTCATGAATACGATCATAAATATGAGTGGAATCTGATTGTTTGAAGGAAGTCAAAAGTTTATTTCTAGTTTCATAGCAAATGGGCAACTAAAAATGAGTTAAGAATGTGGTTTCTAAGGCACTGAAAATGTTGAACGAAGCTCATGGCAATTCAACATACCACTTTGTTTTCATACCAGTAAGTGTCCGCTGTAAAAGTCATAATTGAATAGAATCATCATTTAAAGAGTTCGAAGAACACCATAAATGGTACCTCATGATGTGCGTAGATGGGTCTTATCCAGGATTTCCATTGAACTTAGGGATATAACTGGGCAATTTTGTAGGAATAACCGGCCACGAGGGAGAGTGACAAATGGGATAATTTGTAAGTCAAGTCAGATCTGACAATTCAAGGGATTCCATAAATGGCAACTGCAGATTAAAGTCTGATGGAGGGTATCCCGGGTAAGACGGGATGGCTTGAGAAACAAGTATATGCACTCCTGGATAGGGAGGATTTTGATAACCAAGATCAGCATAACCTTGATGCCCACTTCTGAGATAACCTTACTGTCCAGTTCTAGGATAACGTTGCAAAGGTTGAAGTGGCTGGGTTTGCATTTGCTGGCCTTGGTAAGGTATTTGAGGAATACCTCGATATAGTTGCCCCGTGGGATTTTTCATCATCCCTACGTAAGGTGGGATAGGTTTTTCATGTTCCAGGCCATATATAGGTTGACCCATTTGGACTTGAGGCATAGCCTAATCAAGCAGTGGAGGTTGTAGGGCACCTTGAAGAGGTTGGGTAAGTGGGACTTGGGAGGCACATCTCTATTCAATGAATCAACAAGGAATTGAAATATATGAGTGTAAACATAACACAACAAATATAGGAAAATAAGATACTCTTTGTATTAATAGAAATAGGAGAGAGTTTACAACCATAAATAGTAGTTGATCTTGTATATGTCTCCCCAAGTTGACTTGTCCTTCCTTGTCACAAAGCACACCTCAATATCTTAACCCTAATGCATGAAGATGATGACTCCTTTAGGTTCAAGGTAGAAACATGAGGGTACTATCAATCTCAAAAAGTCGACCTTGATGTTATGGATGTGGCAGTAAATTTATAGGAGAAGGATGGTAGTTTGGGATTTACCATTATGGGATTGAGATCCACATATGATGGGAGGATGAGCTCAAGGGATAAGAGGTGAATTATCCAAGATAGGATCAGATAGGATTCGAGCTTCTTATCCATGGTAAATAGTTAAAACAACCCTTGGAAGCTTCTAGAAGAGGAAGCTTCAGAATTCTTTTAATTTTCTCAAATTTCTAGAATCAGCGCACCTGCAGAAAGGAGAAACTAGTGTTCACACTGATGTAGAAGGGAGAAATCAGCACTGAACATAGGTTACTAAAGGGATGGGGCATTGGGGCTAAAAACAGTGATTTTGAGCAATTAATAACAAAAACTTGGACTTTTTGGAAAAGTCATGCTTAGGGCTTTGTGAAGGGATGATGACAACATGTCCACGGATGTTAATTGACTCGGTTTGCATGCCTATTGACCAGATGTGATAAGATGGCCTATAACAAAGATCAAAAGAGGAAGTTCAAGCATTTTCTGCTATGGCTAAGAGAAAAGGAAACTTTGGGAAAATTGGTTCACATAAAAAGAAGAATACGCCAAAAATCCAATGTTATGGTTGTCAGGAATATAGGCACTACAAGAGAGATTGTCTGAAGTTCAAGAAGGAAAAGAAGAGGAAAGAAAGAAATGAAGTTCATATCATCGAAAAAGTGGAATAATTCGACGATAATAAATCCAAAGGGATAGATCTTCACTATTAGGGTTTCTCCAATGCATAACAAGGAGAAGTAGGAGGTGAAAAGATCTCCATCGTGGTAGTCAAGATGAGAAGAATTATAATGAGATGCATCTTAGCAGAAGAGGGCATCATACTATAAGCATATCATTAAAGCAAAATCCCATGAAAATATTAGAGAAGCTTTGAAGAATAGCTGAAATAAAATTCTACAGAGATGTAGCAGTTATCATATAAAGGAAGTAACTCTTGGAAACCTCATTGAAATCATATATAGTACATATGATTTAAAGAAATCCATCTAGCATGATAGAAGGAATTCATAATACATCATCATCATGAGAAAGGAGCATTTTTCGGATGAGGATAATCAAGATCCTCCATTGGGATCTTCACTAGAAGGTTCACCTCTACTTGGAAGAAGCAAGTGTCTTGATCATTCCACCTTGTGTGGAATACATTGTTTAAAAGGATGATGGTATGTGACAAAGGAGTGTAGAATCTCAAGATGATTGAAGTACTCTCAATTAAGGAAATAAATTTTCCAAATAAAGTCTAGATGACCAAAAGGATAAAAGAGGTATGATTATATTTGATGGATTAAGTTATGTAATCATATAGTTGCAGATAGCATGGGTAAATTCTCTACCTCGTGAGCATGATCAATGATCTCTTCTTTTGAAAATATGCATGAAGGCGTGGTTCACCTATTGATAAGATGAAATCAACATAATAGGTCCTCATATGACATATGAGGTAGTTGACAAAGATGAAGGAACTATGTATGGAAAGTTCTTGGGAAGCAATATGTGAAGAAAGAAAGAAGAGATCATGAAATATACAACTATGGTCACAGGAAGTCAACATTCTATGACTAGAAGAATTGATCATGAAATCTCCATAAAGAAGAAGACCATGATAAGGTATGTAAATAAAGGATACCCTTGACATATGAAGTCTTGGAGATGTGTTTATGAATGTGCAAGATGTTCTAGGTAAGCAAGATGTCATGATGAAAGGTCATAAAAAAAGGTAACTATGACTTGATGTTCATTTTTTATTTTGAACAACATCTGGATGGGTTGATACAAGGCTACCGAAAGAGGGTTGTAGATGTCACCTACAACTAGCACTCATGTGGTTGAATGAAAGATCCTAAAGGAAGCATGACTTGGAAGAGGTAGTTGTATGGAGAAAATCTAGATGTGGACTAGAATATCACTTTCCAATGAAGAAAAGGAAGATATGATTGAAATGGTTTGTGAAAGTGATGGATGGTTGATGCCCTACAAGAAGTCATAAAAGAAGAAAGCTCCATAATGATAAATATGAAATTCATGACAATCTAAATTAGCATCTCTTCAAGTAGTTAAAGGTACCATGATCTCCACCGACGTACAATAAGTTTCTATTGAAAGAAAGTCCCTAGTTAAGAGGCAGCTTGGAGAAGTCCCTGGTTAAGAGGGAGCTTGGGTACATTCCTTTTATAGGAATCGGTACATTCCTAGTTGAAAAGGAGATATAGACACATCATTATTGTCTTCACTTTGGGAAGAAAGAATGTAGGATTGGGTAAGCATCTAGCATTTGATACTATTTGAGGATGAGGTAGAGCATCCAAGATAAGAGTAGTCATAGAGGACTAATATTCTTTGAGGATTGGGAATCCAAGATAAGAATAGTACTGGAAGGACATACTCTGTGAACACACAGATGGGGTATGTACCTTGAGAGATAATGATGATGGTGTTTATAAGTTATTGGTCTCGACAACATTGTTCTCTGGTCTTGTGAAGAGATAGAGTTGTTAGTAAAAGCCTTGCTATGTGACAATTTTGGATGATATGATGCTAAACAAATGGGTTACCAACCTGACTCTTCTTATGAGAATTCTTCAGATTGAGAATGTCCAAGTACTTGTATGGTTTATGAATACCTCCCTAGTTAGGAAGGAGCGTTGAAATATGTAACAAGGTTTGGTATTCATAACGACATATGTAATTATGATTTTATGTATTTAATGTAAAGAGAAAAATAAATTTATTATTTTTATTCTTGAGGCATGGGTTTCATGCTCAAGGAAAATTTATTTTAAGGTAAAGCACCCATTTAGTGCTTCTAGGTTTGTCATAAATTCAATTAAGTCATTTTAATGTACTGAAGACCCATTTGGGCATGTTACATATTGTAAATAAAATTTATTAGAGTCAAAAGACCCTCCAAGACCTTTTCATGGCACAAAGATCAAGTCAGCCTATATGAAGGGACAAGTCGGCCTAAAGATAGCAATTTGAACCCCTCAAAAGCCTATATATAAGAAGGAACTTTACCTCATTTAGACACACACTCAAGCAAGTTCGATCTCCTAAGATATAATCTAGAAAAGGGACAAAAAACAAGAAGAAGAGCAAGATCGAATTTTGGGGCATCTCTCTCTCTCTCTCTCTTGTCTTAGGTTTCTACAATTACTAGGCAAGACAAAATTCTGAAGCTACTAGGTTAAAATTTTGAGGTTGCATTGAAGTTATGAAGTTGCAAGGTCGAAGCTGTGAAGCTACTTCTAGGTCGAAACTCTGAAGTTGCAAGGTTGAATCTGTGAAGTGGCTTCTAGGTTGAAGCTTTGAAGCTGCAAGGTCGAAGCTATGAAGTTGCATCTAGGTTGAATTTCTCAAGCTTCTAGGTAAAAATTGTGAAGCTGCTTACAGTAGAATCCGCTGGTCGAAGTTGCAGAAGAATTTGCTAGAGGTCGAAATTGCAAGAGCTACTAAGGAACTAATAAAAGGGAATCTCATCAAGGGACTTGGATGATTGCTTAATCTTGTGTCTTGTTGTCTCATTGTTCTTTATGATTTGGTATTTGTTTGATGATGGAGAACACTAATAATAATAAAGGAAAGAATAATTTAATCAAGTAAAGTAAAAACACATCACAAGTAGTTACCAACGTAAGAGAAATCACCTATACTTGTTTCCCTTAGATTTCTCAACAATGCTTTCTATAGATGTTATTTTTCTTCGATCCATCAAAAATGACAAGAGAGTTGAATGATAGATTGATAATGTTGATAGATTTACCCATGTAAATACATATCATGAGTTTTGATAATGATATTCCACATCTTGAAGGGGACATCCCCATCTTAGATCAGTCCCTGGAATATCCTTTTCAAGTGCCATCTTTGCCTCATGTAGAAAATCCAAAGAATATGAGGTTTAATTGGATGATGTGATTGAAATGATTGAATATCGAATCTTGAAGTGAATGAAACCCATATCAATAAGTTGAGTAACTTAAAATGTTACAAACTCTAAGCTTTTCTACATTATGATAAAATTATGTCTCTAATACCAACTACATTCTACCCAAATCGTAGTGTACATCAAGAACTTGCAATCTCGATCTATTTTTTTACCTTTGACATAGTCAACTTGAATTTAAAAAACATGCAATGGAAAAGAAACTCATGAAAACCATAAAATATCATATGCATTAACATAGAGTACATCATTAATTGCACAATGTATAGCATTACCAAAGATACACAACAATGAATCGTAAGAGAGAACAGGGTAAACAAAGCATGAATCAAATATACATGGAACATTTATCTTTCTCAAATGACTCCACCAACTAGTTGTATCCATTAGATTTTCCACCTAACCATAGACTCTGCTACTCCAAATATCTCAATGGTATGTCACTCCTGAGCTAAGGCTATGAGTCCACAAGAATGGTCTCCTATACCAACTCTAATTCCTTACAGAGAATAAATACTCTCATGCTATCATATCTTACATATTCATACATCAACCCTATGTTGTCACAATTTTCTCAGCCATTCACATAGCCATTTCAACCTCTATCTATCTTTCTCCTTCAACTTGCACAACCCAAGGAAAGGAATTTCCTTCTCTATAATGCAATCCCTCAAGCTATTCCATTTCCTTCCAAGGCTTTAGTGTTACTAGTTAGGAAACCCCAACCATATAGATTCTTAATATGGACAAATTTCTCAACAATGTTAATGTATCCATGCAATCAACCCCACATGTTGGACAATAACCAGTCTTAATGCATAGCCAACCGATAATGGATCTCTCCTACAAAACCATTCTCTCCAAGAAGCAAAAGCTAGAATTGATGAGAAACAATGAGTGAGGAATCCCCTAGCCATCCAAAAATTGGGTTAATATATGAATTCTCCCAATGTGGCACATGGCTTCCTAAACAAGAAGTGAAAATAACTCCTTTTCTTAGCTAGTTTGAATTTGAATTTAATAAAATGTGATAAACTTTTGTGTAGCTTCTCTAGCTATCCCCTTCTCTCATGGAATCATAGCCCCTTATAACTCTTTTCCCTTTCTCTCTACATTTGGTCATGCATTTATATTAACAATATTCACAAACTATTACATGGCTAGGCTCTCATAGCTTTCATCGTGTGCAAACATACATTATTCATTTAGGGATCAAAACAAGGGTATGACATGGACCATCACAAAAATGCCCAAAGTGACTCATTAAGACACTTGAAAGTGTTTATCCCAATGTTGTTAAAAGCGCGAGCGGGATTAAATCGGCGCGGGGAATGAAGCGGAAAAATCGAGAAAAAAGCGTTTGGAACAAAAATATTCATTTTTTTTCATTTTTTTTTCAATTTTTTTAATATCTAAACCATCTAGAACATAAAATAAATACATTGACACATAAATATGATTAAAAAAACTAATATATAAGATGTTTAATATCATTTCTAGCGC
>APFE031736668.1:28829-49309 GCA_000404065.3 Pinus taeda
TACAAACAATTCTTTAAAAACAATGAAAACAAAAAAAAAATGGTGCCCATATGAAGTTTTTCAACAAAAAAAAATTAAAAACATAGAAAAACAATGTTTTGAAACAATGAAAACTAAAAAAAAATAACCTACATACCGTTTCTACAGTGAAAATGGCGATCTCCTCTTGAAATAGTGAGTGTAGACCTTTCGAATCGGCAAGAACAACCTCCAGCTCCTCTCCTCTTCCTCGCGCGCGCTGCTGTCCAAATGGGCAAATAAAAATGTGTTTTTGCATTATAAAACCCGCGGTCGCCCGCCCCCGCGCTTTTAACTGAAAAAAGCGGCAAAAAAAAATTTGGGCGCGTTTTTCCCATAAAAAGCGCGTTTAAAACGCCTTAGGGAAAAACGTGCGCGCTTTTCACAACACTGGTTTATCCTAATGAATTTGGAAATTGGAAAGACATAAACTATAATTTATTCAATACAATAAGGAGGTGACGTAGATGATTTAAGTTGAGGTGATGTCAATGATACGAAAGTTTCATATGATTGTGAATTGAATATATCTACCAACATTGAGATAACTTATTTTGAAGTTGTTTATTATGAGTGGAAAGAAGCTATGAAGGAATATGATGCTCTAATCAAGAATGGGACATTGAAGCTTGTGGATCCTCCATTTGGAACCAAACCAATTGGTTACAAGTGAGTTTACAAGTACATGTACAAACTAGATGGTTCACTTGACAACCATAAGGTGAGACTTGTGGAGAAAGAATTTGCACAAAAATAAGGTATAGACTAGGAGAAAAACATTTCCTCCACAAAAAAATGGTCTACATTCGTGCTTTATTGAATTTGGAAACACAAAATAGGTGGATTATTCATCACATGAATGTGAAGACATTTTTATTAAATTGATCTGAATGTTGGGAAAACTTGTTAATGCTATGCAAGCCCCCTCATTAGTATTAGAAAAATGTGTCTAGGATCGTCTCAAATTAACCAAAATGTGAGGAATTATGTGTCAAGTATTGAGTGTCTTTTATGAGAAATTTATGAGGTTAATTAGCTATTTAAAACACATATACAACAAGTAAATTGCAGATAAATAAAACAAACACAAATCTGATAAAGGAGTTCACCCCTCCTGGGCTACATCTCCTTAGACCTGCTTCAATGGCTAGGCCCTCTTTGGATTAATGGTTAAATCTCTGATTACATGCACCTGCAGTGCTCCAATGGCTTTTCAACCTACTCCATTGGATTCAGAAGACCCCAAAACCCCAAAAATTACTATCCAAGATCTGCAATTGGACTTGAGCTGATCTAAACTTGACCTCCTTTCTAGGTGGCCCTAGGCTCTCTTAAACTTCAACATAGGAAAATCAAGTAAAAAAGTGCCTTTCTTCCTCTGAAACCTATTCCATTGTGTTTAAATCATCCAAATCATCTAGTAATGACTCTTTTTTCTTTTACCAAAATTGGTCGAAAATTGAAGAAGTTATGGTCTCTTCAGTTTTCCCTAGGAAAACTCCACCAAATCTAGAGAAACTCCAGTGAAACTCACCAAATTTGGTGTCGGATTTGTCGAACTTGCCAAAACTGCCACCAACTTAATCCGCACTTAATTAATGGTTAATCATGGTTGGATTAATGTTAATCCCACTTAGCGCATTAAACTCGCGCGATTAGCATTAGCACCGACCTTTGGTTACGAGGTAAGGTCACATGTGGAGAAGGTTGGCCCTCTCTTCCCCCAATCCGCCACATGTTACACTTTAAATAGAAAGTGCGCCCATCATATGTTAAGAAACATGGTTGTGGTATAGCGGTAAAGTATGACGCTTGTGGGGGTGAGGTCGCAAGTTTGATTCCTCGACCTTCCAAATAATTTTACATAACCTTTGAGAGGGCACATGGCAGCCTTCGGGCCTCATTGGTCCACCTCAATGCCCTTGACCAAATAACATATCGACACTTGTCACCATTAGATTGAGCCACCTGTGGGAATATTCCAAGAATATCCTTGGAATATTCTTTTTGCTAACTGGGTTGTACGGATGCCTAGTCAACGTCCCAGTCAGCCTTGTACCCAAAATTTCCCCTATTTGACAAAATGGACAGAAGTCTCTATCTTTCTCATACAATCTCTGTTTTGAGTGAAACAAGTCGCGTTGGGATCGTATCGCCAAAACGGACATGGTCGTTCAAGTTTTAAGCAATTCTAAGCACTTTTATTTTTGAGCAAATTTTTGCCCCTAATCCCGGTTCTAATCATAAATGGAGATTTGAAAGACAATGTCTACATGTCTCAACCAGAAGGATTCATTGTGAAGGGTCAAGAACATAAGATATGCAAGCTCATCAAGTCTTTATATGGCCTAGAAGTAAGCACCTCGCACATGGTATGAAAAGTTAACTAAGCATCTTCTGGAAACATAGCCCCTTACAACTATTGCCACTTTCTGTCTACAATTGATCATGTATTTATATTATTAATATTTGGAAACTATTACATGGCTAGGCCCTCAGTTCTTTCATCATGTACAAAAATACATTATTCATTGAAGGATGGAGACTAAGGTATGACATGGCCCATCACAAAAATGCCCGAAGTGACTCATGTAGACACTTGAAAGTGTTTATCCTAATGAATTTGGAAAGACAGAAACTAGAATTTATACAAAAAAAGAGGAAGGAGGTGACATACATGATTTAAATTGAGGTGATGTCAATGATATAGAAGTTTCATCTTTCGAATGAGTGACCGGAGAATCCACAGTATGAGTGTTGTTTTTATGCCAACGTTTCGAATCCCAAGTGGGATCCATCATCAGGACTTGAGAAGTTTCATATGATTTTGAATTGAATATATCTACTAAATCCCTTTGAATAATTTGTTTATCCTTATGAGTGGTAGGAAGCTATGAAGGAATGTAATGCTCTCATAAAGAATGAGACATGGAAGCTAGTGGATCCTTCATCTGGATCCAAATCAATTGGTTAATATGATGGTTCACTTGACAATCATAAGGTGAGACTTGTGGCAAAATAATTTACACAAAAAGAAGGTAAGGCTAGGAGAAAAATTTTGCCTCCACAACAAAATGGTTTATAGTCGTGCTTTATTGACATTGGAAACACAAAATAGGTGGATGATTCGTTACATGAATGTGAAGACATTTGTCTTGAATGGACATTTGAAATATAATGCCTACATGTCTCAACCAAAATGATTCATTTTAAAGGGTCAAGAACATAATATATGCAAGCTCATCAAGTATCATATATGGCCTAAAAGTAAGCACCTCGCACATGGTAAGAAAAGTTAATTAATCATCTATTGGAATCATAACCCCTTATAACTCTTGTCCTTGTCTCTCTATAATCGGCCATGTATTAATAATATTCATAAATCTCATAGCTTTCATCATATACAAACATACATAATTCATCTAGGGATCAAAACCAGGGTATGACATATGTTGTAACATTATTTTGTTAAAAAATTACCAAAATTGTAAATATTAATTATTTTTTTTAATTTGTAAATGTATATAATATGTATTTATTATACAAAGAAATTCATTGTAATAACTTTATTTTATTTAAAAATTAATAAAGTGTGCTCTGAATCAAGCGTGTTCAGCTTTCAACAACGTGTGACGGCGCTAAAAATGAACGCCAATATTAAAACACACTCATCCAATTTAAGTTTAGCACCGGGGGGGCACAATTTGTTGTTTTGTTGAAACAGTTGTTGGGGTTACGCGGTGGGTACTGATGAATAGCGGAACAACCCTCGCCCCTTCAAAACCACTACACCCCTTCCATTATTCCACCGATGATTTCGCGTCAAATCATGTCTCGCATCATACCCAACATGGTGGAGGTACCCAGCAACGTTCATCAATTTTCTGAGGATCGCCAAATCATTTGTCACCATTTGTCTTTGATTTTTTTCCAAAATGACAAAGGTTAAAGGGGATTCGTTGTCAGTTGGTGTTCATTTGCACAAGTGAGAGAACTGTTCTAGCTTAGTCCACATAGTAAAAACAAACCAAAGGTTAAATTTTCAGCCAAAGGCATCATACTCTAGGTAATTTCCTTCTATTTCTCTACAGTTTGTTGAAATAAAAGTAAACAAAGAAAAGGGAAAACAGATAAAACTCCTCCAGAGATCAAAACCTTTCCCAAAGACTTTGTAAACCTTAATGAATTTCCCTTAATTGACAAATACATTGATTTTCATGAACCCAAATGTGAATTTGATCTTTTTGAGCTATGGAATTGCCTTTTTCAATGTTTTCAAGATCTCAACGATGAATTCTTTGTTTGGAAGTTGTTTCTCACTCAATTTATTATTCCTCATACCCATCACTTCCTCGAGTTAACTACCTAGTGTTCTAAACGATATTTTACAAGAAAAAGGCCATTATATCAGGAGATAGAGTTCTATTATTTCATATTACTCCTGAAGTAATTTCAGAAATGCTTAAAATTGTCTTGCCAGTCAAACTCAACCATTGTCTGATCAAGCTTTAAATCGAATATTCCAACAATTGACCCCTGATGAAAGATCTTCCCTTCTAGAATCCTTTTTGCCTCATTGAGACAAAATTCCATAAATTAACCCTCCATATCCTTCAAATATATTTCCAGAGATCTCAAGACAAACCAACTCAATGATTTGTTGCTTATTAGGGTGTGGCAATGATCAAACTATGAATGAAACTATGTTAGGGTTTTAATCTACAATTTCTCCAATAAATAGGTCTACTGTCTATTTTAATTTTAGCCCATACATGTTTGAAATTATTAATGACCAACTGATAAACTTCAACCTTCTTAAGTCTTTTAGGTATCAATTAGTCATGGTTTATATGTTCTTATAATTTAAGCCAAACATATTTTCTCATCTCTAGCATTAGAAGCAGAACTTAGATGGAATGTATTATGAGTAATTTATTAGACTTCTCTAGTAAGAAGGCATTTTGAGGAGTTCTTGTTTTCATACATTGTAAATCATTTTTTATCGGTATGTTAATTAGTCCTTTGTATGACTCAACAACCCCAAGAATTTTTCCATAGATTAAAGAAGTTCTACAGTTCAATGAGGATAAGAAAGTAGGGGATTGGTATATGTTTGAGAATTTTACATAAATTAGATTATATGCATGTGAATTAGCACCCTATAGGTTACCAGTCTTTCTCCCTTTAAGGATTTTTGCACTCGAATTTATTAGACAGAGTCAAAATGTAGACCAAATTAATTTTCTGCTTAGAAAGAGACATGCTCTTTTTACGTTAAAGACACAAGTTAGGCCATTTGTTGTAAATACCATAACAACAGATAAAGAGGTTTAAATTATGTTGCAAGAGATCAATCTTTTAAAGGGACAGAGGTGTCACTATGATCCTTTTGGTAAAATTTCAGCTTTAAGGCTTGAACAGGTTTCATCAACTTATGCACATTTATCAAAGCCTTTAATTGTAAAAATATGCCTACAAGGAAACTTGGGATAAATATACTTTGATGGATATCCAAGAGAAAAATAATTGCAACAGTCTCCTAAATCTAGTGTGTTGGCAACTCCTCAACAAAAAGAAGAGTTGAAAAGATCTTTCATAAGTACCCTATAATCATGTTCAAAATCAGAGTCGTCAAATTTTAGAGTATTAAAGAGGCAAAGAACAGAGGAAGCAGAGGTTTCAGCTTCAAATGTTGTATCAGGAGAAATTGTTATATACAGTGAAATGGTCACAATAGGCAAGTCTGTGCTTATTTTGGAACATTTACCATCAGCTCATAATTATAAATAATCATCATCGTCTACAACCACTAGTCGGGACATCTTCTCACAATTTATGGAGATCAAGAAAAGGAATGCAGCACTTAAAACCATAACTTACTAGGAGTTTTGAAATAGGGTTATTTTACATAAAATAGATTATTGTCATCTTTAGATGCTACAAAAATGAAAGTTCCAGCTAACATTATTAGAGCCAAAAAATGAAAATGCTAAAGTTGTAGAGGTCTAATAAAACTTCAATGTTCTCTTTTGATGTAAATAAGATTCATCCAATTGATCAAATAGATCTCCATAGGAAAACAGGGGAAATGTTATATATTACCCTAACAAGTTCAGCAATCGGTGTTGCAAATTTGGAAAAATCACTGAATAAAATAATCAGTGAGCTAAAAAGGAAGAAGATGCCTATATTGCTAAAGATAACATAATTAAATTTCTAGGAGGAATAACTATAAAGTTGGGAACAGATCCAGATGATGTTAATGCAATTCATGAAATAATGAAAGATTAGAGATACAAATATTCAAACACTAAGGAAGAAGCTCAAGTTTCCAGTCACAAAGTATACCCAAACTCAAGAGTTAGAATTTATGGAAAAGGAGAAATAATTATTGCTTTCAGTAATGATTGAACAGAATAAACAAATGGAAAAATTGGAATTGCAAGTTGAAAATTAACTGAAAGAAGTATTCGAACAATCATGAACAATATTCCCCTCTTCTCAAATCAGAAATGTAGAGGAAGACTTTTCTGAGAATTTGGTGGAAACATCATCATATGTTACTCTGAAGGATCAAGAGATTGAAATTTTAAAGGAAAACCTTAAATCAAAATGAGGTGGAATCATCAAAGAAAGATGTTATTATAAAGGATGAACTTAATAAAGTTGCTTCCCTACAAAAGCAAATAGATTGGTATAGTAAACAATTGAATGGTACTCGACCTCTGATTGAAGCTTGAAGAAGTTTATGGACATAAATTATTGTTTTTATTTCTCAAGTTTGGGAGTCATTTGAAATTATTGGAGAAGAAACTGAAATATTAAATATTGCTAGCAAATCAGTAGAGTAGATTGAGAATGAGTTAGGGAATAAACCAATATTCGCTAACAGAATTATCAAGTTCCTTAATTCAAGAGGAAAATTGCATCTCAGAGAGCTAGAAATTACAGACATAACGCTGGTGATTATGGAGGTTAAGAAGGTATTAACTAAGAGGAACTTTCCAAAACAAGTAAAAGGCAACTGCATATTAATATAAGTTGAAGTAAATAAATTCAACACCAAGTTCAATATCTTACAACACAAAGGCATCCCATCATGTTGGAATTCATAAGGGAACATTATGCCTTTAAATGAATATAAGAATCAATTGAATGATTGTATAAGGGATGACAATAAACTCGTTGCTTTAAAATGGCTCTTAAAAGGTAAAAGAATTTTGAATAAGTTGATTGATGACTTTTACCTTCACTGTGAAGTTAGATCTGTTTTTATAGTCAGACCTACCTTTCAGAAGAGCACCGAATTGGATGAGGTTTACAGGAAGTTAATCTTATATATACATATCCAACCGGGGCTGAGTGGGATAGACTAGTCAACATTCTCCCACAAATTTCTTAATTGCAGTAATAGAATCCCAGGAAAAGAGCATAGCTAGAAGCACAAGAATAGATCAAGGACATATATTATCTTTTATTTATTAGATCCTATTGTTTAGTTTTTCAAAACAAATTTTGATTGTAATCTTTTATAAGTATGAAAAAACAACTCATTTCAAGGGTTCGACTTTGGGCAGAGACAAACTTGTATTTTGTAAAAGCTTGACACTTCCAAAATTTATCAAAGAATTTTGGTTTCAGCATATGACAAATTTGTTTACTGTGTGAGTATTTTCCTATGTTTCCATGTTATAAATATTATGTACAATTTGAGATTATGTGGAATATCAGAGAGGCTAAGTTGAGAATCAACTTCCCTTATTTCCCGTGGCAATGTTATAGTCAGCACTAAGTAGACAATATCGATAGATTTTTTATAATTATCCTTCAAAAACTGAAAATTGTTTCCCTGATGCCATGTAATTGAGATGTGTATTGTTGTTAAGCTATTGAAGAACTTTCTTTATGCTTTCTAGTCTTATCAGGTGATATGAATATTTAGATTGAGTATGAATGTTAGTTGATATTTTCTCAAGTTTTCTTTCATCTTTAAAGTTGTTATATTTTCATGGTTGGATTTATTTGTTTAAGGATTTTGAAATCCTTAGCAACCATTTTTATTAAAACCCATCATTCCCTAACCAAGAATTGTCTTCAAAGGACAACATCAAATTGGCATCATTGTTGGGGAACAAAGAAACGAAGTTATTTATCCTTGGGGCAACGATTAAACTCAGTAGAATTTGGTAGGCTAATATCATTCACTTGGCGAACTCTATTGTATACAAATGTAGCATCTCAGAGTTTACCAAATCTAACCCATATCCTCAAGAAGTTCCACCTCTATTAAATCCAAAGAAATTGGTCAAGCAAGCCACTCACGTAGGCTTAGATATTCTTATTCTTCTACTCCTCGAGAATCATCTTCCTAGCCCGAAGTCCTCGAAGATAAGTCTGAAGTCCTTGAAGATAAGCATCAAATCCTTGATGTTTCTCTAAAGGTCTTAGATCTTCTTGAAAAGGGGGATTTCTCCTCAAACATATTTTCTAGTAGAGCAACTTGAGTCTTTTGAACTTCCTGAACATAGCCTGGAAAAACTGAAGTTAAATCAGAAGAGTCATTCTCTTTATTTTCTCACACATTCCCTCTTTTTAGAATACAACCTAAAGGAAAAATAAAATTATATACCAATCCTCTTTTTCCGTAAGTGCAACAAGCCTTGAAAAATCAGGTTATTCTTCCTCAGCAATCCCCAAAGCAGCCTACATCTCCACCTTCACAACCTACAATGGCTGGAGTTGGACCAATTGTGAATGCTAGATATGTTGCATTAAGGTTGCCAGTACAACCACATGATTTTCTAGAGGGGTATTTAAAGTATCTACCCAAATATAATGGAGAAAATGAGATTAGTGCAGAGGACCATTTATCTTCTTTTATTGATTTCACATATAATCTAAATTTTGAACATGATGATGTTTTAATAAGGTTATTTGTACAGTGCTTGGAAGGAGATGTCAGGAATTGGTTCAGAAAATTACACGCATATTCTATACACACTTGGAGAGATTTAACAAATATTTTTATTAATCAATGGGGGAAGAAAAAGGATCTTGTCTATTATTTAACTAAATTTGGGGTAATACAGAGAAATGTTCATGAATCTATGGAATAATTTCTTAAAAGATTTAACAATATTTACAACAAGGTGCTAGCAAACATCAAGCCTTCACCAACAACAATCAAAGTCAACTTTGTTGCTACTTTTTATGATGAATTTGCACTAATGCTCAGGGAAAGGAAATCAACAACTTTTGTTGTTATGCAGACAGATGCAATTGAAGTTAAGGCAAACAAGATTGCTTCAGGAAAATTCAGGGCCACGGCAAAGATAGCAGAGAAGAAGAAGGCTAAACAAGAGGTTGTTTCTTCAAGTGAAGCAAAGGAAGAAGGCGATCAAAAGATTGATGAAATAACCATGATACTTAGAAATACATCAAACATGGTCACTGTAATGGAGACTACACCTAGACAAGGTTAGGAAATAGAAAACAGACCACCAGGTCTTTTAAAAGACCTTTTCAACCTCAAATATTACAAAGAGGCGGGAGAAGCATTCATCAGCAAGTTCAAACACCTTTGTTGATTGATGACCAAAATATTAAAGAAATAGAACATGTAACAGATGATGTTAACTATCTTGTTATACAATATTTACCAAAATGATAATATTTCTTCAGATCATGAACAACAGTTTATTGAAGGTATCAATTCATCACATGCTTCTTAATATAAAACATTTTCAAAATTCCTACTTCTTGAACTCAACAAAAGATATGACTTAAGGCTAAGAGCTAATTCAGATAAACAGGTTAAAAGAGTATATTTTATTGTTCTTCGAGAAGATCCAAGGCCTTCAACTTCACAACAGAAACCAGTGCTTGTAGAAGAGCACTCAAGAACAAATAAATTATCTACATCATTTAGCTTGGAAAAAGAGTTATAGAAAGTTAAGATTCTAATCCCCTTGTCATAACTGGCTAGAAGCCATGTATAGGAACAACAAATTGACAAATGGATTCAATATTCATATGTATATGCAGAAGGAGATATTATAAATATGTAGGATGAAAAGACATTAATTATTTTTGGTCCAAATGTTGATATGTTAGAAGAATTTATGCCTCCTTTATTTGTGACCTTAAAGGTTCATGAATTCCTACTTTATAATTGCATAATGGATTCTGGAGCTTCCCACAATCTGATGCCAAAATCAATCATGGAGAATCTACAATTGCAGGTAAATCAAACCTATCATGACCTTTATTATTTTGATTCTATGAAAGTAGAATGCTTGGGCTTGATCAAGGATTTCATGATGTCTTTAGCTCAAATTCCTGTGAAGAATATAGCGATGATGGATATAGTAGTGAAAAACATCTCTACTGGGTTTGGCATTTTATTATCAATATCCTGGTGTATCAAATTGGGTGGAAGTTTACAAATGGACATGATTTATGCTACTATACTAGTTTTTGGGGGGGAGAAAGTTTGACACTATATAGAGAGACTAGATTTTCCAATAATCTATGTGATGCAAGACATCCAGTAATTCACCATATTTATGTTGTGGATCAAGAGCTAGGGTGTTTTATTTTATTTGTAAATAACCAGTATAGTGTGCATAATAAATTAGATAGCTCTGTAAATATTTTGGAATCTTCAAAAGACAGTGTTTAGAAATTGTATTTTTATGGAGCAACTTCTAGAGAGGGATCAGGAGTTGGAGTGATTATTGTTTCACCTTTTAAGGAAGTTGTTAGACAATACTTAAAATTGGAAATTGAAGCAACTAACAATGTTACAGAATATGAAGCTATGATTCTTGGGCTTGAAATGGCTAAGAAAATGAAGATTCAAAAGGTGGTTGTTTTTTGTGATTCAGAGTTAGTTGTGGAACATGTCAGAAATATTTGTTAAACAAAACATCTAAGACTGAAATATTATAGAAATTAAGTGTGGGATGGTGTTGATAATTGTTTTGAAGCTTTTAATATTCCTGCCATCCCAAGGGAAGATAATGCAGCAGTTGATTCTTTGGCAGTATCAGCAAGAACTTTTAAAGTTCTTGATAATTTTCAATTGTAGTATCAAATTGACGTAAAACACAGGCCTTTTATCCAAGACAATGTTAAGTATTGGAAGGTCTTGGAAGATGATGAACATATTAAAAGGTTCTTGGAAGTTGTTGAGGAATATCCAACATTGCATGTGGATCAAGAAGCTAATCAAGAAATAGAAGAGGATGTTGCAAACCAAGGCAAAAAGTTAAGATAAAATTACAGATCACAATATTATCCAATTATAAAATAATTATCTTCCAAAGGGATTGGTGACATTGGACAAGTTGTTTGATGAAAATGATATCCTCACTATTGTAATATTTAAACTTGAAGAAGAAGGTATTAAAGAATGCAATAATGGGACAGTGGAGGAACCTAGATATATAAAAATTTCAAAGCTATTACCACAGGAGGTCAAAGATAACTATCTAAGTTTATTTAAGCAATACATTTATGTATTTGCATGGACGTATGAATATCTTAAAACTTATGATACTTCAATCATTCAACATAAAATTCCTTTGAAGCCTGGTATTAAACTTTTCAGGCAGAAATTGAGGCAGGTAAATCCAATTCTTTTTCCTATTATTGAGAAAGAAGTTAAAAAATCATTGGATGGAAAGATAATAATTCCTTTGAGGTATTTAGATTAGATTGTTAATTTAGTTCCTGCTAGAAAGGAAAATGGAGAAATAAGATTATTTGTAAACTGCAGGAATTTGAATAGATCGTCACTTAAAGATAACTATCCTTTGCCAAAAAAGGAATTTATTCTTCAGAAGGTAACAGAGGAAGACAATTTCAATGTTGGTTGGATTCTCTGGGTATAATCAAATTGCAGTGCAGAAAGAAGATCAAAGAAAGACAATATTTCCTACAGCACAGGGTACATTCATGTATGCCCAATTACCTTTTGGTTTGATGAATGCCAGAGAAACTTTCCAAATAGAAAGGAAATGGCATTTGTGGATGACAAAAACAAGTTTATTGTTATTTAACTTGATGATCTTATAGTTTTTTTCTAAATCAAATTCTCATAATTTCAAACATCTTAAGCAGATCTTTTAGAAGTGCAGAAAGTTTGGGATTTCACTCAATCCCAAAGATTCAATTTTTGTTATGCGGGAGGGGAAACTTCTTGGGCACATTGTGTCTAAAGATGGAGTAAAAATTGATCCTCAGAGAGTTTCACCAATTCAAGCGATAAGTTTGCCACGGACTAAGAGGGAAATACAATCATTCTTGGAAAAAATAACTTTTTGAGAAGAATCATACCAAATTATGCAGAGATAATAAAGTATATCACTAATATGCTCAAGAAAGTTCAGGAAGTCAAGTGGAAAGTTCAATCCAAGTTATCATTTTCTCAGATAAAAAAGGCACTTATGGAAGCACCAATCTTGGTCAACGTTGATTATGGCAAGCCTTTAAGCATTTTCTCATTTGCTTCAAAGCCTACATTGGCTACTGTTCTATTATAGAGAAATAATGACAATTATGAGCAACCAATTTCCTTTTTCAGTAAGGTTATGAGGGATGTTGAACTCAAGTATGATATTATTGAGAAACAAGCTTACGCTTCGGTGCAAGCTCTCAATTCTCTTAGAACATATGTATTACATTCAAAGATAATAGCATATGTACCAAACAATGTAGTGAAGACATTCTTGACTCAACCTGACAGTGATGGAAAAAGGGGAAGATGGATAGAAAAAATTCAGGAATTTGACCTGGAAATTAACCCAAGAAAATTAGTTAAGGGTCAAAGACTTGCTAAAATTCTTGCAAGATCTAATTGTATAATTTTATGTGTTGACTTTGTAATGTGACTCTTAGCTTCAAATTCATAGAAGAATCCACAAGAACTTTCTCTCAAGGAAAAAGAGAAAAATCCACAAGAACTTTCTATGGTTCCTAAAGAGAAGAATCCACAAGAATATTCTCTACAGGTAAAAGAACAAATTTCATTGTCTGAATGGTATAAAAACTTTGTCTATTTTCTGCAAAATTTTCAATGCCCTTGTGAATTAAATAGGATCAAGCAAGGTCCCTAAAGCTTAAAGCACAAAAGTATTGCATAACCAATGAAAATCTTTATTGGAAAGATCCTCTGAGTATATTTTTATTATGCTTGACTGAAGATGAGACTGAGGGAGTAATAGATTAATTTCATGAAGGCATTTGTGGTGGACATTTTGCATGGAGGGCAACTGCACATAAGATCCTGAGCGCAGGTTTTTATTGGCCAAAGTTATTCTCTCAAGTTGGAGCAAAGGTCAGAAAATTGTGTTCCTTGTCAGATTTTTGCAGGTAAGGAAAAACTACCCTCTTTACCCTTTGATTCTAGTTTTGGTAGAAACACCTTTCTTGCAATGAGGCTTGGACTTCATTGGAGAAATGTATCCAACATCAAGTAATTAGCACAAATGGATTTTACCTACAACTAATTATTTACCAAGTGGGTCAAGGTAATCCCAACGAGAAATGTAACGAATATTGTGGTGATTAAATTTTTAAAATAAAATATATTTCCCAAATTTGACTGCCCAAAGAAATTGATTACAGGTAATACACAAGCTTTTAGTCAATTAAAATGATTGAATTTTGTCATAAATGTCGTATTACTCTACATCACTCTATTGCATATTATCCACATGGTAATAAATTGGTTGAATCTTCAAATAAAATTCCAGGAAAATTCATCAAAAATATGTTGGTTGATCATAAGAAAGGTTGGGATACTTATTTAAATTTGTTGTTTGGGCTAACAAAGTTTCTCCAACAGGTAAATTTTCCTTTCCAACTTGTATATGGTACTGAGGCAGTTTTTCCTACAAAATTAGTTTTTTATGAAGATTTTACAAGATTCATATGAAGAATCAGATGATTTCACTAGAAGGATACATCAATGAATTGAGCTTGAGCAAGAAAGAGAACATGTACAGGGAAAAATACAGCAATATCAAAACAAAAAGAAAAGTTTGTTTGACAGAAAGGCAAGAGAAACAGATTTCAACCAGGGAGATTTAAAACTAAAATAGAATGCTAGAAGACAAGAGAAAGGAAAGAATGGGGAGTTTCATAATCTCTAGTTTGGACAATTGAAAGTAGTTGAAGCAAAAGGCAATAACACATTAGTTCTACAGAACTTGTTAGGAATTAATTTACGGAGCAATGAAATATACAAAATATTGCGGAAACACAAATACAGAAATGCATAAAACAAGAAAGACATAGGTATACATGGTTCACCCAATTTTGGCTATGTCCATGGAGAGACAACTAGTCCTTCCTTTTATATTATCCAACAAAATCAAGAGATACAACATAGAACAGATCTGTTGTAATTTCGTCTTCGCTCTCACACAATCTCCTCTCTCTTTCTCGCTCGGAATAATAATACACAACCGTGATACAATTCCCTCATATAGACCAAGGGTTTCCTTCTAGGGAAGAAAACCCCTAAATTACCATAACTTCTACCATCATATCATCTGCCTAATGAACGGCCCAAATTGACTACGAAATTACAATATTTTTCAAAGAAAATTTTCATCTATTTTTAGCTTTGAGGGCGCTGCCCCAAACCCTCGCCAAAGGAGGGGGACTCATAAAAGCCACCGTCGCCTGCCCCCCCTAGACCCCCTTGATGGTGATTAAACGAGCGGCATTTTAGAAATAGGGATCCAATGCAGCGAAAACAAAAAACCTTTGAACAACCAAGAAGATAATCAGGCTCCACACCCAACAGAACTTGGATGTACAAATTCTCTCACTACCTAAAAATGGGCAGTATTTAAAGCATTTTATTTAGTGGTTTACATTTTCATTGTAAATAACCAAAATGGTTTACTTTTCCAAACCATGTGTGAAATTTTTCTACAACATTTGACTCCATAGCCCAAGATGAAAGCACTGGAATTGAAGCTCTCTACATCGCACAAAGGGATGAAATCCCAGAACAGAGCCGATGTTGTAACATTATTTTGTCAAAAAAAATCACAATTTTTTTTTTCTTTTTGGCACTTTTGCAAAGGTTTTATTATAATATTTCTTTATTATATAAAAACTCATTTGTAATAAACTTTATTCTATTTAAACATTAATAAAGTGTGCTTTGAACAAAATGTTTGCAACTTTCAATGGTGGGCGACGACGCTAAAAAATGAATGACCTAGATCAAAACGCGGACCCCTCCTCCCGCTCTTACGAATTTTAGCAAAGGAAGGGGATCTGTGATTCGGTGTTTCGTTGAAACTATTATTGGGTTACATGGAAGGTGCTGGTCAATAGTGGACCCACCCCCCTAAACGGTTTTCAAAACCACTACACCCTGCTTCGTTATTCCATCGATGGTTTCACGTCAAATCAGTGCGCACCTGATACCCAACGTGGCAAAGGGATATAGTGACGTCAATCAAATTTCCCAGGATTGCATAATAATTTTTCAGCCATTTCTCTTCAAAGTTTTTCCAAAATCACAAAGATTAAAGGGGATTTGTTTTCAGGCATGGTTCATTTACACAAGTGGGAGAACAATTGCAGGTTAAAGTTTCGTCCAAACCCATCATACTCTAGGAAATTTACTTTTATTTCTCTACAGTTCATTGAAATGAAATGAAACAAAAAAAATAAAAAATGGGTAAGACTCAACCATAAACCAAAACCATGCCTAAAGCCTATGTAAACCTTAACGAATTGCCCTTAATTGGAAAACACGGTGATGTTCATGAAACCAAATGTGAATTTGATCGTTTTGAGTCAAAGAATTAGGCTTTTCAACATTTTCAAGACCTCAACAATTAACAATGAATTCTCTATTTGGGAGTCGTTTTTTGCTCAATTTAATGTTCTTTAAACCCATCACTTCCCTGGTTTAGTTACCTGGTGTTTTGAACGTTATTTTCGAAATAAAAAGGCTATTATATCACAATATGGAGTTATATTATTTCATATTAATCTTCCAGCAATTTCAAAATTGTCTTGCCCAATCAAACTCAACTATTATTTGTTCAAACTTTAAATCATAAGCTTGAACAAATAATTGTTGAGTTTGATTAGGCAAGACAATTTTAAGCAATTTTGAAATTGCTTGATGTTCATGAAACCAAATGTGAATTTGATCTTTTTGAGCTAAGGAATTGGACTTTCAACATTTTCAAGATATCGACAATGAATTCTCTATTGGAGTCGTTTCTTGCTTAATTTATTGTTCCTTAAACCCATCACTTCCCTCAGTTAGTTACCTGGTGTTTTGAATGTTATTTTCCAAGTAAAAAGGCTATTATATCACAATATGGAGTTACATTATTTCATATTAATCCTGAAGCAATTTCAAAATTGCTTAAAATTTTCTTGCCTAGTCAAACTCAACCATTATTTGTTCAAGCTTTAATCAATTGTTCCAACAATTAACCGCTAATGAAAGATCTTCCCTTCTAGAATCCTTTTTGTCTTATACAACCAAAATTCCACAGAGTAACCCTCCATATCCTTCAAATATATTTCCAGTGATCTCAATGCAAATCATCTCAATGATTTGTTGCTTATTAGGGTATGACAATGATCAAATTATGTTTGGGTTTTTATCTACAATTTCTCTAATAAAAAAGTATTTTGTCTTTTAATTTTAGCCTATACATGTTTGACACTATTAATGACCAATTGATAAAATTCAACCTTCCTTGGTCTTTTAGGTATCAATTAGTCCTGATTTATTTGTTCTTATGCTTTTAGTCACACAGATTTTCTCGTCTTCAACTTCAAAAGCAGAACTCGGAGGGAAGCATATTGTCAATGATTTATTGGACTTCTTTAGTAAGAAGGCATTTTGAGAAGTTCTCATTTGCAGACTTTGTAAATCAATTTTTATCAATATGTTATAGTCTTTTAAATGATTAAACAATCCCAAGAATTTTCCCAGAGATTAAAGAAATTCTATAATTCAATGAGGATATTTAAGTAGGCGATTGGTATCTATTTGTGAATTTTACAGAAATAAAATTATATGGATGTGAATTAGCTCCCTACAAATTGCCAATATTTCTCGATTTAAATATTTTTGCACTTGAATTTATCAGAGATAGTTTAAATGTAGACCAACATTATTTTCTGCCTAGAAAGAGACCTGCTCTGTTTAAGTTGAACGTGTTGGGCCATTTGTTGTGAATACCAAAACAACAGATAAATAGGTGGAAATTAAGAGATGAAGCTTTTAAAGGGACAGAGGTGGCACTATGATCCTTTTGGTGACATTTCATCTTTCAGGCTTGAACAGGGTTCATTAGCTTATGCACATTTATCAAAGCCTTTAATTGAAAAGTATGCCAACAAGGAAACTTGGGAGAAAGATACATTGATGGATATCCCAAGAGAAAATGAACCACAGAAATCTCTTAAATCTAGTGTGTTGTCCACTCCTCATCCTCATCAGAAAGAGGAGTTAAAAAGATCTTTCATAGATATCTAACAATCAGGTTCTGAATCAAAGGGAGCAGATTCCAGAGTATTACATAGGAAGAAAAGGTTTCAACTTCAGATGTTGTATCAGGAGAAATTGTTACATACCATGAAATGGTCACAAGCGAGTCGTTGTTTACTTTAGAACATTTACCATTAGCTCATGAACAATCATCATCATTTGTAACCACTAGTCAGGACATCTTCTCACAATTTATGGAGATCAAGAAAAAGAATGTAGCACTTAAAACCATAACTTACAGCGAGTTTTAGAAACATGGTTCTTTTACACAAAATAGATTATTGTCAGCATTAGATGTTGAAAAAGGAAAGTTTCAGTTAGCATTCTTAGAGCCAAAAACTCAAAATGTTAAAGTTGCAAAGGACTATAAAACTTCAATGTTATCTTTTGATGTAAAGAAGATTCATCCAATTGATCAAATAGATCTCCACAGGAAAACATGTTAGATAAATAATGATTCTTTAATGCAGAATAATTACTTATCATAAAGAATCGTAAATGCGGAATAAACTTTTATGCCCAAGATAAATTACCTCCAGCGATTGATGTTAATACCAGTAATAATTCTGGATTCTAGGAGCCTCCACCAGCAGATGAGTTTGCAGGCGTTGTTCGCTCGATCAAACCAACGATTTGAAGAAGATTCAAGAAATCTCAGAAGAGCCAAAAGCTATCCCAAGAACGAAATGCCTGAAAGGAACTCTATCCTTCAGCGGTTCAATTTATCCTTTACGCAAAACAGAGCTTCTTGGGAACAGTTTCTCCGTGCGCTCAAAATAGAAATAGCGAGAGGGGAATTTGTTGCTGCTAAACCAACTGTAAAATACACCAAACATTCTTCAAACACCCACGACTGCTGACAATGAAGGGAAACACCCACAGTTGGCCCACTGGCATTTGATTCGCCGGCAATCACCGTTCACTCGTGAGAATGAAAAAACATATCCACTTTTTTAGCCAAGAATGGTGTTAGAAATCACGCCTAAGAGGAATACGCCAAAGCAGGCAGATAGGAAAATCTGAAGGCACTTCCAAGTTCTGCTCTCTCAACTTGATGGTGTAAAACTGAAGGAGATTGAGATGCAAGCTTGGGGACCAAACAGAAATATATATAGCCAAGCTTCCATCAAGCTTTTGTTGGCTGTGTCAAGTGTTCCATAGATCATGGTAGAGAACTCTAGAGGGAGTAATGGACCACTTCAAAAGTTCCCAACAAGAAATTAATTGACTGCAGTTGATTTCTGTAATTTAAGGAAATCACTGCAGTTGGTTTCCAGAAATTAAGGTAATGACTGCAGTTTACTTCCGTAATTGTAGGCAGCAGTTTGGAAAAACTTAAAGGAGCTTAACATTCTCCCACTTGGTCCATACTTCCAATCTTAATGTCTCATCTTAAAACCTAAGTTACCAGGATACGGATACGGATCCGTTGGATTTTTGAAAAGCCAGGATCCGGATACGGCAAGTACAAAAATATTTAATAATATTTTTTAAAATTTTAAAAATACATTTGATGTTTAAAATCAAAACCATTCATGAATCACAACATTAGAACTAAAATAATTAGACAATTTATGAATTTGAACACTAAAATGATGCATCTTGCCTCATACAAAGATGATAGTAGTAAAAACAAAATGAATGTTTCATCAATGATCACTTTATTAATATGATATTATAGAGTAGGTGTGTCTACATATCATGAAATGGGTCTACATCATCATCATCTACATATTGCAACTCTACATCATGAATAGACGATCGTGCGCCAGGAATGTTAGAAGTTGTTGCAGAAGTAGGAAGTGGTTGTGTAGCATCCTCAAGTAGATTAAGATGAGTCATGGCATTCAATGTCATGTTCAAGCCAGATATTTCAGGTTCCACATCCCACATCCTATTTGGACCTTTTTTATACTCTGAAGTAGAATGTGATAGAAGGCGAAGGTTGGAATGGACATATACAAGATCCTCAGCCTTTGCTGCTCCCAATCTGTTTCTCTTTACTGAATGGATGAAGCCATATGTACTCCAGTTCCTCTCAGCTGATGAGAAACTGGCAACCTGCGATAACAACCTCGTGGCTAGAGTTGAGAGATAAGTGCTATCTCCACCATGAAAGCCCCACCAAGCAATAGGATCCATATGCCCTCGATCATCCATGGCTATTGGATCTGAAAAGATCCCGTGGATTGTACAAATGCTCCAAATTCCTCACGTACATCCTTTGCAATTCTAACTTCCCTATAGATTTTCCTCAAAGCTGTCTTATATCCCTGTACCACTTCAGATTCTTTGTTTGGTGCTGCTCTACCAGGTAAAGACAATATTTTGGAATGGTAATATTTGGGGTGTAGAGCATACGCCAAAAGGTGTAATGGTGTGGTCATTTTGTTCCACCTTTTTGTAACTATGTCTTTCACTTCATTGTAAAATAATTCAAAGGGGTCATGCTCACTTGCCTTGATAATTTCCCGTATTTTCTCCAACATACTATCTATATTTTCATAGACTTCCCCCAAGCAAGGCATATCTGTGTCAAATGCCCTAATCATGGTTAGAATTGGTTCTGTGAACTGCAAAAGGTATTGGACCTTCTCCCACCATGCATCATCAAGAATGATATACTTTATTCTTTGTCCTCTATCAGAAGTTGAAGTCCTCCATGATTCCCAAAGAGGGTCAGTGACCATTGCCTGTAATGCTTGTCTGACCTCCAAAATCCTTTTTATGACTAAAGTGTGGGAACATTAAAATTGAGAACTCATAATGCATAACATTGATTAAAATTGGAGTACTTTTAGTAGCTCCAACTTTGCAAAACTCTGATATATGGCTTGGGACATTGAGTGATTGGTGATAAACATTTGGATCTCCTTTGATGCTACATATATTTCATTGATCCACTCAATTTCACCAA